>JAPYZU010000695.1:0-23977 GCA_030523005.1 Tryphoninae sp. B BG-2022a
GGCTCATATTAATGTTGTGCGATATTTAATTTAATAATCTTCAAGATTTACCGACAATAATATTGTTTTTATTTCTTGCTAGTCAAGTTAATAATGCGCTTGCGCAACCCAATCGGCACTCGATTGCAGTGTCGCATGTGGCCAAACCGTGAACTTCCAAAAACTCCTTCAACAAGCGAGCCACCCCCACTCCCGGGAGTTGACAGACCTGTATGTAAGACCGTCCTTGGGACCCACGGCCTCTCTCACCCAGTGAACATCATGGCGACACAGAGGGCGCCATTGTCTTGTAACTGTCGTACGACGTCTGTAACCCTTGTTATAATAAACACGCATAAATCTGTCACGATGTTACTTTTCGTGTAACTGTTAATTACACTGGAATCTTTGAAACGTTTTAGAATGTTTGGTGGATCGAGACGGTTTCGACGAGAAAACTTGATAGTGGGATTATCGTATGGAATTAATTATCTCTGATGTAAACACGTTGCGCGAAGTAGCTGCGCGTTGAATAATTTACTAACTGTCACTTAACTTTGTTGGTTCGTTTGAGGTTAAAGGTTCATGTAGAATTGTAAATTCGTTTCTTTTTATTTGAGAAGATAAATTGTTAAGTTTGATTTTTCCATTTTTGGTTTATTTTTTTGTTTTCAGAAACTCCGCAAACTTAAGCTGTTACCGGAAAACTTGGAATGTAGCGGAATTGAGATTGCTGTCAATCAGCATTTTACTCGGCTGCATGGTGTGCTGCAGAATGTGGAAAAACGTATGATCGATCAGATTCATGAACAGCGAAATGTTTCTGTCACTAACCTGCGAGATATTGAAGAACGTCTTAAGATCCTGGAGGGTCAGCTGCAGTCAGCGTTAATGGTAAGACTTTTCTCTGTAGGTACAATATTTCTACTTGGAATTTGTGGCCAATGAACTCGGTCGGTAATAGAACCTTGTTTCGACATTTTTGCAGTAGCGATTGATATTTTGCAAAAATACAAAACTAGCCTTTCATCCAGAATACGAAACGAATTAAAATCCAGTCTGTTTCTATCTATAATTAATTATCTGTAAAAAACAAAAATAATTCTGTTACCGACTGAGCATACTTTTGGGTGAAGCAAGGGGCCACTGTTTATAATTATACAATTCCTGCACATAATGTATTTTCTTCTCTCTAGATGACCACACAGATAAAGGACATTACCGGCATAATGGACCTAAACGATGTCATACCAAATTTGAATAAACTGGCTAACAGTGCCTGTTATCTCGTTGAAGATGCCAACCTGGATAAACAAAGTACAGTGTGAGTAACGTTTGATAATTTAATTTCTTCAATACATTAACTTCTAACGTGTTAGCCGATCATTGATTAATTTTATCCACACAGATTCTCTCCTGACCCAACCATCATCGAGGTTCTCAAAAATCACTGCAAATTGGAGATATCGAAAGAAGCTGGGTACAAACTAGTTGACGCCGAAAATCTCCCTTCGAATTATGACCTAGAGCCCCTCGACTCGCAACAAACAACAAGTAACAATTTATTTTCAATATTATTCCTCTACGATAAAAGCCACGAGTTTTTGTTGGTTATAGTTTTATAATAGTTATCGAGCCACTTTCTATTCCTCAGACCTCTTGAATATGTCGATCTCATCGACATCGATCATAAAACCGACCTCGTCATACCAATCGTTGGCACCCCGTCGCTCCGACAACTCTGCTCTAAGAAGAGGTACAGCCATTTCTTTCTTATAAGTATTGGAATCGAGCCACGAATAAGTCTGAGTGAATTAAACATTATTTAATATGTTCAATCTTCTACATAGAAGATAAAGATAACCGGGTCGGATTCGTTTTAATTATTTTTGTTTTATTTTGTCTTATTATCGTCATGAAATTCTTTATTATTGCAGGAGGTTCGTGCATGGTGGAACTTTGTTACATCAATGATCCCTTAGACTTTTACGTTCGCCAAATGACTAATTTGTCGCAATTTGAAAGTATGCACAATGACCTCTGCAACTATGCAACTCGTTGCCAGGATACGCCGAGCGATGTCCACCAAGGAGATAGTAATCTGTCTTTCTTTTTTTACACATTTTTGCTAATTCTTTCCTGTCTGGTCTATTTCTAATCACGATTCTTTTTTAGATCACCTCTACATGGTCAGAAGTGCGGGCTCTGGCGAATGGTATCGTGGAAGTATTAGAGCTATCAATGCAAACGATGATTCGGAAAGTACGTATGAAGTATTCAACGTGGATCATGGTAGCGTCGAGCATAACGTTCCCAAATATCGAATGCGAGATATGCCACAGAGATTAATGATCAAGCCGATGGCTCTTCATTGCCGCTTGTACAACATTTTGCCAGTAGATGGCCAATGGACGAACAAATCCACTGAGGCGATGATCCTATATCCGTGTGTATATCGCTGTATTATTATTTACAATAATGAAAACATCGTCTCGCTAGTTATTTCTTCATCGCTTGATTGTACATTTACAGAAAACCAGGTCGATACGTCAAGATGCACGTGGTAAACGTCAATGGTAACACGTATTGCGTAGATCTCTGCAAGGAACCTTCGAGAATAGAAGAACAACCGGTTTCCCTTCGAGAATCTCTGATATTCATGCACCTTGGTACTCCCGACACCCACGACGGAGTACTCGTGAGTTCAACGTTTCTTCAAATTTGATTGTACTTGAGGAAGAAACATTCTTTTGAGAATTTCGCTTAATTTAAAAATTAAATTCTGGCTCGTTAAAACGAGCCAGGAATCTATGGAAGTATTAATCACTGGAGTTTATCAAGCTTTGAATCAATACAGATATGATTGGGTAATCCATTTGTTTACCTTGATGAAACGTTTGCAGGGGGCAACACCAGAGGCAACGTTGAGTTATAGGCGTGAAGATCTGGCTCTCGAAACTTATCACGATGTAGTGGTTTCTCACGTTGAGACTCTTCATCGCATATTCGTACAAAAAGTGAGTAATGCGTGAGGTCAGGATTTATCAAATATATTAAAAATTTATTCGACAATTGTTCGTTAGACCCGGGACCATCTTCTACACTTGTGTGAACTGATGAATGATATGTCAGAGTATTATAGCAACAAACGTAAATCCAAAAATGGATTTATTTACATTCCGGAGATAGGTACACATTAGATCTTCTCAAAATGTGTATTGTTGAAAAAAGTTCCAAGTTCTACTACCGTACTTTGCTCGTTTCAGGAATACCATGCGCAGTAGAGAAAAGCAAAAATACTTGGGCTCGTGGACTTATCAGTGGTTTACCAGGACCTCGATTAGTGGAAGTATTTCTCGTCGATTATGGTTCGAAAATTGTGACGACGTACGAAAAAATTCGCAAAATTCACGAGAAATACATTCAGACCCAAGCGCAGGTAAATGATGGAGCGATGACTGTATAACGTAGCGTTTACTTAGCTACTGGTATCATTCCTAAAATGATGGCGCAAGTTTATATTAGAAGTATATAATACATATCTTACCCTCAATGAAATATTGACTATCGATCAAAAATGTTTTCCTTCCACAGGCGATCGAGGTTTCATTGAAAGATCTACCAGAACGCGACGACTTGCAGGGCGTAGGAGCCATTAATTTCCTCAAAAAAACATTGGGCTTCCATCTACTCCAGGTATTTCCTTACAACAAGGTTAACAATGTCTACAACGTGGGACTGTATAAGGATGACGTTAATATATCCGTATTATTGGCGACCGGTGATTTCACTGATAGTACTGGAGAACTGTAAGTTTATGCAAATGCTTACGTAATCAAAATTCGCTCAACAATAACTTATGATAACTCCATCCGTTCAAGGTCACGCAGTATTTCTCCAGTAACTTTCGTTCAACAACGAAAAGTCCATTCAACGATGTACAATCATCGAATGAAGAAATGGAACTTAAAATTCTCATCAACGTGTAACGCCTCAAAGGAGAAGCCAACTGGTGCAAGAACAACCGATCCATTTAAGCTTCCGGTCAAAATAATACGTGCCGAATCACCCGAGGTTATTTACGTCGCTAATTCCGACGGAGAGGAGTTATACGATGAGCTGATGGTTGACATACAAGAGTTCTACAGTAGAAGGGAGAAAATAACCGCAAGTTACGACTTCAAGGACGAGAGTCACTTTGTGATCTATTCAGAGGCCGATAAAGCTTTCTGCCGCTGTGAAATCGTCGAGCTCAAGAATGTCGACGAGGCGGAGGTTTTCCTTTACGATTTGGCGTTCAAAGAAACCGTTCGTGTTTCCGAACTTCAATTTCTCTCGGAAGAATTTCGGGAGATACCAAGACGCGCTTTGAAAATTAAATTAGCCGGAATTATCCCATGTTGCGGTTCGGCCACGTGGACATATAGCTCCTGCGAACGCCTGAAAACTTTATTGCTTGATAATCAAAACGCAAAATTCTATATATCTCAAGTGGTAAGCCAGTGTTAATGAAACTTGACTGGAAACATTTAAGTTTGTTTTTTCTCATATAATCCGACTTTTCGTTCGTTTTCTCTTTAGGATCCTGTCAATATAAAAGATGCTCTCATCGTCGATCTTTGGGTAGAAGACGTGAAGATTGACGGACCCCTGGCACCCTCGAGAATGGAAATGAATTGCATCAACGAGATGTTGGTGGATTTCGGAGTAGCCTTACCGATAAAACAGTAAGTACAACATCGACTTCCTCTGGGACTAGGCACATGCTAAAAGATTTCTTCATTGTAGTTACAAAGATAAAAAAACGAAAGTACTCGCGATCGATTTGAAAAGACAAATATCGCGTAGCGACAAGGATGATATCACTGCAAGTCTCGATCAATCCCCGATTGAAGAATTTAAGGAAGAACATAGCAACCATGAAGACAATCCATCCAGCGACGCAGAACAACAAGAATATATTGAGGAGAAAAAATTGATTTGTTGGTTGCCAGCAGAACCGATCCCGGATGACATATTCATTGGTTACCCTACATACTTGGATTACGACTGTTGCGTGTATCTTCACTCGGTGGAACACAGTATATATATATATTTCACAATATCTTATAAAAGTGGACAAGATTATTTTTGTAAAAGAAAAATTTGTGATTCTTCAAGGTAAAGCGATATTGAATTCCATCGTCGAAACTTTGTCGATGGACAATATGGAGGTGGGAATTGAACCGAGCAATCTCGTATGGGAAAAGGGAGATCCCTGTATCGCTCAGTATCACGCCGATAAAAAATGGTACCGAGCAGTAGTTCGTGACATTCTGGATGATGATATGATCGAGGTAATGAAAATTGCAAAATTGTTAAGGAAAGGAAACAAATACTCTTCAAATTATTTTCAGGTTGAATTCATCGATTATGGGAGTGTCGAGCAATGCAAAAACGGTACTCTCAAAAAACAACTTGCGCTCACCCACATACCGCGACAAAGCACAAAATGTGTGATCTACGGTTTATATCCGGTACATTTTTTCTTTTAAACTGAAATCATCGAAATGAGGGACAGGAACATAAAAACAAAACAATTATATTATAGAATTCACCCGATGGTAAATGGCCTATCAGGGATCTCGACATGATTCATGGTATATTAGTCGAGAAAAAATGTGAAATCACCGTACTTGAGCGGAAGCGTGATCATCTGGTGGTAAGTTTTTTCGAAACTGACGATTGTACAATAACGCATGTGGAAATACAATGTTGTACTAATTTCAGATATCCGTTGTATTGATAAGTTTCGGACGATGCGAATTGATATCGTATCTCATCAATCACCTAAATATGAACGTCCAAACAGAACCAGTTGAAACGGAAGAGTCGAGTGGCTACAATGAGGAAATGAGCAACACTATCAGTTATAGTCTCCACGCAGTTGCCGACGAAGAAAACATCAGTGACAGTAAAATAAGCAGCACAAACGATAATCAGAATACCAATCAGAAACACGATGACGGGGAAAATGGAATCGAAGAAGAAATTGAAAAAAAGAAAGCAGTAATAGCAGGAAGAGAGAACGAAAACGCGAAGGATATAATTGGCCAAAATAACGATGATTTCGATGAGGAGAGCAAAGAATGCGAGCCAAACAAAAAACTCCAATCAAAGATTGATGAAAAAACATTGATTGCTGATGACATAAATATGTGTTTGAATGCTGAAGGAAAATCCTATAACGTTCAGGATGATATATTTCTCTCCAGTCGTTGTTTTGATGGAGAAGTTGTTGACGCGAGTTGTGACAATGAATCTGTTAGTGTCGACAGCATATCCCTCTCCGATATCATTCGTCTTCAGAACGATAGACTAGTAACGTCAACTCCATATAATGAATCTTTTGACGATCTTACAAGCCCGTTTACACCTCTCATAATTCCGCAATTCGAAGTCCAAGTTCTAAAGGCAGAAATTGGTTCGATCAAACGTTCAGGATTTTACATGCATGTGTTAGATAACAAGAACTCTCAGGTATTTGAAATTTGCTTTATTCAAGGTTATTGGATATTTGTGCAAAGGCAGGAAAATCAACCCACCTTTGAATTTGTGTAAACACAATAATCTCTAGACATAACAGTAAATCATTAAACCATGTTAAGTCTAACTTTATAAATTGCAATGAAAATACTTTGTATTTTATTTCAAGACTATAACCGAATATCGTGAAGAATACGAGATGACAATGAAAGATATGCAAGAACATGCCGACGAACAGCCCATTTTGACGATCTTCAAACAAGGTGACATTTGCACACTATAAAATCAAAAGCAATATTGCTTTACAAATTGAACGAATACTTTAAGCATTCTGTACAAAATTTGTCAACAGGTACACCATGTTGCACAAAATATATAGATGGAAATTGGTACAGATCTTACGTGGTCAGCAGTCACTTCGACGATACAAAATGTATGATGATCAAAGTGAAGTTTGTTGACTTTGGAAATTACGACATCGCGAGATCCGACGAGTGAGTAAAATATTTTTCAAAACATGTTTATTTTCATGATAATTATTATCTTTTATAAAATGCTTTTCGTTCGTAGCATTCGCACCATGAAAAAGGAATGGTTTAAAGCTCCTTCCATGAGTCTGTGGTGTCCACTTTGGCAAGTGAGAACCAATCCTTCAGTCGATGATAATGAAATCTACAGAAAAATGCTTCAAGTTTGCGCAAACGACGCTCACGAGGGCTTCGTGAAAACACGAGTGTTCTACGTTCGAATCGAGGTACGATGGAATTATGATCGTGTATTTTTACGGTCGATTCCATTGCTAATCAGCCGTTAAATTTTCAGACAAAAAGCTGTGATTTTTTTCTTTCAACAATATATAATGATGAGGCATGTACAGAGCTACCTTATCAGACACTGATCGACAACGGTTTCCTCCAAGTGATAGAATCTACAAATGGTAGCGAACAACTATAATAAGCCAGCGAACCCATGGGGCGAGGAATCGTTTTGGTTGCCACTGTTTTTTACCGAGCTTCAAATCTAACTAATTTTATGTGTAATAATCATAGTATTTTTTCAGTTCGTTCGATTCGTTCAGTTTACCTTTCGTTTATCACAATGCAAGGGAATATTAATCAAAGATAGACGCTACGCTTTTCATTTTGCACGAAAGATAGTGCCATTTTCGTCTTCATTATAGTTTTTATTTTCATTTTCGTTTCTTACGTTAGTTTTGTTTTATTTACGCATTCACAGGCGTAAAACTATTAACGCTGCGTACTCTTAGCAATTTGTTCCTTGAGCACCAAGATGCTCTGTCTCTGTTCCGGTGGAAGCATCGCTATTTGCTCGTCCGACAATTGCAATACTTGCATTATAAGAGCAGCCTGTAAAACAAAGTATAAGGTACAAATGTGATATCGGTATATCTATTAGATCACAGATCTTTGTGGAAAGGCTTTAATTATCAAAGGAGCAATATTTTTCTATACTTGTTATAACTATTTTGAGATAATAATTTAAGGATTGTTGAAAATTATGATAAATAAATAAGCATAAAACTAATTTTATGTATGTAATTTCCGGCCGTACCTTTTCCTGATCGGATGCACCACTTGGAATGCTCCCAGCTGGCGACATGCCCGCCATCAGTCGGGAAGTTGCTGAACTATTGGACGCCGCAAGGGTACTCGCTGCTGTAGTAGAATTTACCGTACTTGTAGTTACAGGTGGTGCCGTCGGTGGAGCCACCGGCCGCGCAAGTGTAACTGGTGGGACTGGAGTTGGTACTAAAAAAAATTATTTAGACAAAACCTGTAACTTTATGGGAATGTCGTTGGACCGATTTTTGAGTATCGCATGCAGTTTCCCTAAAAAATAGTTTAGCTTGACTCATACATCGCCAATCGCAGTAGTACAAAGTCTATCGGTGTTTCATACTCACCGCTCGTTTTATTCATTCTTGGATCGAGAGGAATTCTCGATTCACGAGGGTCCCTCGGATCTCGAGCAAATCTATCGGCCCGTGGATCTCGAGCAAAGCTAGAAATCATACAAATTACCATTAGAAAAAATCGATTATTCGTGAACGAACATACGACTACTAATCGTAAAACCTCTCAGCTCCTTCCACAGGAAGAGTGCTGCAAAGAAGAGCATAGTAAATTTTAATAAAGCAGCCTTTGGAATTCGCCTAAATAAAATTGTACGAAAATACTAACTTATCTGGCAAGTTGAACGATGGCACTGCTCCGGCGACTGGTGGAACCGGAGTCGGCGCTGCGACTGGTGTAGGTTGCGTCGGAGGAGGACCTCTGAGATCTTGATCCATTCTTGCTAATCGTGGATCCATTTGTCTGTCCAAAGTACGGAGATCTACGTCTTGACCTAATTAATCACGTTTATATAAAATTATAATGAATCCAAGGTTAAAAGTAAATTCGTTCAAAACATACCAGCAAATATAGGTGGTGGTGGAACCGTTGTTGTTGCCGGTCTTGCCGTCGCCCAAGGTTCCTCGATTCTCGTCGCTAGTCCGTGAGTTGCTGGTTTTTCCGAAGGAACAAGAAGACCCGGTATTGGGTTTGCCTTGTGCAACATACTAACCGCCGTGTGAGGATCGACGATTCTCATAACGACTTGAGCTTGAAGCAGTGCATAAGCAAGCTGTGGATTTTGCAGTAACATTTGTCTTGCCTCATTTGGATTATTCTGTACGCAGAGCTTCATTTGCTTCATAAGTTCAAACATTTGTTCTGGTGGCAAAGATGCTACCGCCTTGCTAATCGCTTCCGGAGCTTTGTCAGCTTGCACTACCTCGCCATATGGATTTTCTGTATTCTGTCCTTGCAACAGACTTTGCATTTCCATTCGACTTTTTTCTGTACAAGCATTATCCACCCTGAGAGTTCTTCCGCCAATTTCGTAACCATTTAAATTGCGCATGGCGCTCAGAGCTGTTTCCTGATCTTTGTACTCGCAGAATCCATAACCTTTTGGTTTTCCAGTTTCTCGATCGAAAACCAATCTGTCGAAACAATTAATGATGTTATCGATACATGCGAAAAAAGTATCCGATATTAACATAAATCTCAATTATTGGTCAGTTTTTTCATTTTTGTATAAAAATATCGTACTTGAATGACAGCACCGGCCCAACTTCGCTGAATAAATCCTTCAAATTTTCCTCCGTAGCTTCGTACGGGATGTTTCCAACTGCAAAATCAACGATAGATTCAGTTGTGAACAAAAAAAATACTCCAAAAATTCCGACGCGCTGAAAAATGACGTAAAACTCACCAAAGACACTACGCATAGACTTGTCCATGAGGGACTGATCGGTAATGGTTGAATTATTCATCGTGATGTGTTGTTCAAGGCTTACTCTATTGTTGCATTTTTATCAAAAACAAAATTTTACGACAAAAAAATAACGAATGGAGCGCACGACACGACGCATAGACGCTAACGACCTAACCTCCAATCATTCACAGGGTTACAAATTTGGAACGGCTCTGAACTTGCGCAGAGACTGTGCCACTTGTATATCGATACTTATTTAGTTCTGATTTGGCATTATCGCAGTCCAGATGGCGCTGCAGTTCGTAACTTTCTAACACGGAAGTTCCTTGCCCTCAGTAGCCATAATTATTGTTTGTACGTATACAAAACATTAAAAACACACGGGAAACATAAAATGTAAATCAAACATGATTAAACCTGCACTTTTGATTATTCTGATGTGTTGTTGGATGTCTGGAGAATGTGTGGTGTTGAATCCGATAAATAAAACTGGAGATAATCAACAAGAATACCGACCGGAAGGACCTTTGGTTATGTGCAAATTTTTGTATGTGTCATTGAAAATTTTATTTTTTCGAACAATATGTCACAGATTATTATATGTTTCGAATTTTTATTATTCTTTTCGAGTATTAACACATAACAAAATTGTTCTTCCTTCAGGCCTAAGGAGTTTGTAGAATGCGACGAACCCTTTGACCACAAGGGAAACAAGACCGCAAAGGATGAGACGGGTTTCGGATGCGTCAAGGTAATATTTGAGATTTCATTGGTGAATTTTTACATCGACACCACTTACTATTCTCACCGATATTTTTAGTTCGGGGGTTCTCGTTATGAAGATGTAGAAAAAACCAAAGTATCCTGCACGGTTTTGCCAGACATAGAATGTTTTGGACCAAGAACATTTTTCCGAGAGGGTGTACCCTGTATCAAGTACAGCGGACATTACTTCACCACAACATTGCTATACAGCATATTGTTAGGTTTTCTAGGTATGGATCGTTTCTGTCTAGGACAGACTGGAACAGCGATTGGCAAGTTGTTGACGTTTGGTGGCATAGGAGTATGGTGGATAGTCGATATAATATTGCTTGTTACGAATTCTCTACAGCCCGAGGATGGTAGTAATTGGAATCCATATGTTTAGAAATAAGAAATTTGTTTTTGTATAACGATGACTACATCAAACATTTTGTAAATATGTACAGATTTGAAAGAACGCGAAAGCTCCAATTTCACTTACAAATGATTTTGATTTCTCGTTTTTTTCGTAACTGGTAAAATAAGATGTGTGATTCAAATTATTAAAGTAACGATATTTTAAGTTTTACAAATAATGATACCAAAAGGAAGCATTTAACTGATTAGAGCATTAGCTGTCATTTTCTTATTGATTTACCAAAAAATTATCAGCTTGGTGTGCGACAATCGATATTAATCAAAAATCTTTCATGATCCAAAAAAGTACCGTCCGCTTCCAAGGATCAAGGTGAATACGAAGAGATAAGAATGGTGCGAATAAACAAAATTTACAAAAACTTCTGTTCCTGTAAATATTTCACTATTGTGAAACATGTAAATATAATCTCCAACACTGGCAGCAACATGAAAAAATAATTTAATAGTTATGAAACAATATTCAGTTCCTATATTATAAATTTATAAATTGTAGAAACTTGCTAAAATTGGATATTTCACAAGGTATATAAAGAAAGCTGGGGTATCCATCAGTCGAAAAATCATAATTCGTAATCGTCAGGGTGGTAAAGTTCGCTCAGCAACCGGTAGATGTAGGATGGTGCATTTCCACCTCTGCAAATAATAACGATTATTAAATATCTTTCCTGGCACCAGACAATAAACAAAAGTCTCGAATTGGTGAAAAAATAATTTCGCAACGAATTCACAGTATGTTTGAGTTTACGTACGTATTAGAAATAAATAGGGTAACGAGTTCCGGTGGTACGTAATCGAACACAGGATTGTATGCTTGAATTTTTTCCATCAAAGGTGCATTTGCACTGTCGATAACACCCTGAATCGGTGCAGCATGTCTGTTGAATGCGTCTTGTTCGTACGAACAAAGGTAGAGCGGCGAAAGTTTATAAAGGGGCAGTAAAACCATAACGGGTACGGAATAATGTTTTGCTGCTTGTGCTACTGTATGTGATCCTGTGATTGCTTTTAATCCACCGTTCGCCATTACTGTATGGGTACCGATGATAACTTTGTTAACTCTCGACATCATAGCAAAGATTGCTACATCGGAAATAAGGGTCGTTTTTATTTTTGCTTTTGCCAAATTCACCGCCATTTCTTGGCCCTGAAAAGAAGGATTGAGTTATGAAGACAATAATTTGTGAGGATATCTCCGATGTTTATAATCATTGACTTTCAGAAAATTAAATCGCTAGAGAGTAAAGGCTAACATACATTAAGGAATGGTCCTCCCTCGGCAACTATGACTTCAAAAGCTCGCGTTTCTGCTGCTTCTTTGAAAAAATCCTCTACCAACTTGGATCTTCCAAGTGTCATTACTACTTCATTTGAGTGAATATGTTCGGATGCTTGCTCCGTTATATTTCCTGCGCTAAAACAATATAATATTAAATATCATTGTTTGCACTAGTGAAAAAAAGAAGTACGATTGAAAATTTTATAGCAACAATTATTTTTCTTAAATACCACGTCTCCAATTCGACTTCAAATTCGTTCACATGTTCGATCAATGCTGACTTTAGATCTGGTACAGAAATATTGAAATCAATGTTCTGATCCCCGCCGGAAGTTAAAATTTTGTGAAGAGATTCTTGAGGGTCTGCTTCTTCAGGCTTGTTCTTCAATTCCAATGTATATTCTTCTCTGATAATTTGTAATATTCTACGCACCATATTGCCAATAGACGCTTCCAGTGGAATTGCATCGATTATAAATTTTCCATTCACTGTTATCGACTCCATAAGTTTTCTACAACACGAATAGTAAATTTTAAAAAACAGCTCTGAAATAATGATGAGACTATTAATATCATTCTCACTTGGCTGTGCACCATTCCGAGTTAGTAATGATTTCTTTTAGCATCGATACTGTGGCTACAACAATCTCGTAAGTACCACTAATTTTTCTGTAATTAAAAAAAAACAACACAAAATTACATAAACATTAGAATGTACAGGTTTTTTGAATTTTAAGGTTAGACGATCGTACCCGTAATTTATATTGTGCACTAATTTAATAGCACTGTCATGAATATCTTCGCGAGTTTCTTCAAGCATATTTATTGATGGTTCCTTAATTACTGTGGAGTAGTACGCCATGATTATAATACTTTATAAATTCAAAAAATATTGTCTCGACATCTATCGTACCTACAATACTTGTACAGCTGTATATCGAGTATACTTATAAATGGTTATTGATGGCATGAACAGATATAGTATGTATATAACTATGGATGTAATGTATCGTTCGGATTTACACCGCAAGGATCGCGCTAGTCAATTGAATGCGTGCGGAACAGCTATAGAAGTAACTTCCGTTTGGCTCTCGTCTGACTTTGCGTTTTTCGAAAATGTCAACACACCATTCAACAGAAACGGCTGAATTTAGAATCGAAATACAAACTGAAATAAGAGCTTAAAACCTCGAGCGAAGCTATAAATTCGTTTCGAGAAACTCTGCAACGAAATCGTAGCAATTTTGAATCTCCCGCCAATGGTCGTTTCCATCAACGGGAACAATATGGTGACCGGAAGTAGACGTCATCAGTGCAAAGTGCCAACTAACTAAGCCCGTACGGACAGGTGACATTTTCACCGGGGCGGCAAGTATTTTTACGTGTACATATTCCTTCTGTATTTGACACACATATTTTGATATATCAACTACGTGACGAGGGTGAAAGAAAGCTTCCTTGTCGCGCATTTAACAATTCCGATTGTTACGCGCGACCACGGACTTAGCACTGCGTAACGAGCCTTTCTCTCATGCAGTGTTGGTGCGTCAGTGAGACTTCGAGACTGTTATTTTCGGAGTGGCGATATAACGCGATAGAAAGAGAGAGATACCAACCGCATATCGTTTTAATTTTACTTAAGCTTCCAACTACTCTCCTATCTGACTCGTAGTACGCTTATAATCTTGTTTTTGTTCTTTGACCGATCAGTTCGTTTTCTCACTCGAGCACGCATCTCTGTACATCGATTTGATTCGTGATCGCGCCCCACTACGGACCTTGCGTAAAAAGAATCAGGTACTGCAAGGTTTGCTCTCTACGTGTCAGACAGAAAAAAAAAGAAAAACTATAATTATCGTTGTCATTCTTCGCGTTAGTTGAGATTGTGACGTGCGACGTGTTCTTTTGCAGAGTCATCCGAAGATCGAGGGACCTTCGTACATAGAGACAACGCATCATTTCAGCAGTGAAAAATGTTCCTCTGGGATTGGTTGTCCGGGGTTCTAAACAATCTGGGTCAGTATTTCGATTGTTTTTCAAAATCGTCCGATCTTCCTTTATGTCTAGAACACTGTGCAACCAGGATGGAAACATCCAATACTTGGCACGTCTGCACATAAATCATGTTGGAACAAGTGTTTCCTTTTACCTTCTGAGCAAACAATCCGGAGCAGCTACAAAATCTTCTGTTAGGTGTACGGAGTGCAATGTGTCGAGGACGATTTCTTGTTGCCGGAGTACCAGAATCTGGTCGACGCTCTTTGGTTCGCGCAGCAGTCGAAGATCGCTATATGGAACCTTTACCCTTATCGTTAAGGCGTGAGTTTCATTTTCGACGAGGCATGATTTGTTTTTTGATTGTTTGTTTCCAGGTTTGTGGAAGAAGTCTGGTAAACTATTGTTTCTTGGCCTTGACAATGCGGGCAAAACGACGCTTCTCCACATGTTGAAGGACGATCGGTTGGCTCAGCATGTTCCCACATTGCATCCAAGTAATTAACCATTACTCACTATCCTTTTATTGACACGCGATCGATGGTAATGTCAAGTATTCGTACGATTATTTTGTTCCTTTCTTCTTTGTTAAAAAAGCATGACATATTGACCTATGAACAATGAGAACTCGTGATTCATCGCTTAGAATATTCATGAAAATGACCAATTGGACCTTGACCCATCGATGCGATCAATGTCCAATGACCGTGACAACAAAACGTTTGACCGAAAATCTTTTGTTGTTTTCAGCGTCTGAAGAACTGTCCATTGGCAGCATTAGATTCACGACGTTTGACCTTGGTGGTCACACACAAGGTACATTGAATGTTTAATGAATCAAATTATCATTTTTGTTGCTTAGTCATAAAGTAAGTTTAGGGGCTTTGAAAGTATCCATGTTTTAAGAGTTGTTGATGATAACGGATATTTTCAACACTTCTATGTTATTGAAAATGAGTTGGAAAGTTATTCCATTATTATGGGTTTAATTTAATTTTTAATTTCACAGCGCGGAGAGTATGGAAGGACTACTTCCCCGCTGTAGATGCAATAGTTTTTTTGGTCGATGCGAGCGATAGAAGCCGGTTAATGGAATCCCGGGCTGAATTGGACGCTCTATTGACAGACGAGCAACTAAGTGCTTGCCCGGTGCTCGTTTTAGGCAATAAGATTGATAAAGCAGGTGCGGCATCCGAGGACGAGCTTAGAAATTGCTTTAACCTTTATGGTCAAACAACTGGAAAGGTACGCCATGCTCATGTAATCTTTTAATTCTTTAGACATAAATGGTTTTACTAAGAAATCGATTAGGAATTTGTGCACTTATTTTTTTCACTTAACACATTATTAATGCTTGTTTTGGCTTGAACTTCATGTTGTGCGAAAAAGTAAACGTCGCTAATTCTCAACTTATCAGAGAATCGTTGTCATGTTGGTTTTTTATTTTCAGGGCAAAATCGCACGTGCCGATATCCCTTGTCGTCCACTGGAATTGTACATGTGCTCAGTTTTGAAGAGACAGGGTTATGGGGAAGGCTTCCGCTGGCTCGCCCAGTACATTGACTGAACCCGCGTAATTAACATAAAAAAACTGAAACACTCACAGATACACACGCAGACCCAGACACACATACACCAATTTCCACCATCGACGATTTCCCTCTTTCTCTCTTGATCTGGTTCATTCTTCATGCGAATCTGCTGGTATCAAATGGGTTAAGTCGTTCCGTGACCCAATTTTGAAGATACACATTGGATATCTTTTATCGACACCCATTAGGTATTATCGTTCTGATATTAACGTTTGAGCCTGCATCATCGATAAAACAAAGGGCTAACAAAAATAAAACGTGTTTTCCGACTAATCTGTTATTCTGATGTACAATTGTGCTACAAGACACGTCGACGTAAACAGAAGGGATTTAAGAATTTTGATAAATAAACAAAAAAAAACACGAAATAAAAAATAATTATTTAAGAACACGCAACTCTACTTCAGGATTGTTTCTTCATTTCGAACGCGACGTTGTAACGAGTCGAACGTTTATATCGCGAGGATTGGATTTAGCTCATATGGGAAGAAAGTGGTGCCCTGTGCAAATCTGTTTATTTTTTTTTCTTATGGCGGTTATTTATCACAAAAATCTATTTTATGAAAATCGCTCGTCTCTTTGTCTCAAGGCTCCTGTCCAAAATATTATGCAAAATATTGTGTATGGAGGCGATAATAATTGTTACAAAAACCAATTTATCGTCATTAACTTATAATTTTATATTGCGAATTTTAAAAATTCTCGGGTTACATTAATCCTTGACTCGAATATTCGCGTATTAATGAACAAGCAACGATCGTACAGCTTAAACCTCGTTCGTACCAATCGAATGTTCAATATCAAAGAGAATTAAAAACCATTGATATTATTGGCGATCTTAAACATTCCCTTCTCATCCTTATACGCCATAGAACAATATATATTTTTGGCCATGTAGAAATATAAAAAGAAACAACGTTGTGTTTATCATAAGAAGTTATTGAAATTATTTTTTTGATTCGTTTTACAAATAAAAAAAAATTGGTTTTATTGCTAAGAATGGTTAATTTTTTTTATTATTCATGGAGTTTTACCCCGTAATATCATCTAAAATGTTAAATCACCACAAGGAGGAATTTTTGTAAAAAAAGAATTTACATAATCATCAGTTACTTCCTCCAGGGATTTGGGATCCCAGGCGGGTCGCTGATCTTTATCGATCAGAAGAGCTCGGACACCTTCGTAAAAATCACCGTCGCGTCTATGAGCAGAACAGGACAATCTATATTCCATTATTAAACAATCTCCTAAACTCAAATCACGTCCTTTTTCGAGTGCTAATTTAGTGATTTTGAGAGACGTCGGTGACATCTTTGACAATAATTTCAATGTTTCTCTGGACCAATCTGTATCCTTTGCCTTCAATCTGGAAAATCAATTGGCGAATCAGGCTTACGATTAATTAAAGCTAATGAACAGATAATTTTTTATCGAATCTTTCCATAGCAATAACAGCTGTTATTCGATTAAAACGCCAATTTCTCTTCATTTGTTATTGTACTATCTTAGATATGAACTGTACGCGTTCAATTCTCACCTGCTGACAATTTCTTCAACGGTATCAGCTGAAAAACATTCGTTCATCTGATCCAGATGTTGAGCAAGGGAAAACTTGCTCGATGGAAGCTTTGATTGAAATTCATCAAGAATTTCACCGATGTCGCGGGAATCCGGAGCTAACAGAGCTTGTTCCAAAGCGCCGAGTTGATTCGAGTGAACGTAGTGAGTTGCGACACCAGCGTGCAGTACGTTCATGCCTGAAAAAACACACGATTATACAGAGAACATTTTGGAGAACCTCCAAAATTGAATCTGTCTAGCAGTCTCAGTGTGTAAGCTGACCTCGTAATCGTTTCCCTGTTAGTCCCAGGTAAAGACCGAGCTTTCCCTGCAGACGAGGTAGGAAAAACGTCGCCCCAACGTCCGGACATAATCCTATCGCAGTTTCTGGCATTGCGAACAACGTCTGTTCCGTCGCTACTCGGTATTTCCCATGTACCGATAATCCAACACCACCGCCCATTACTATACCATGAATAAGGGACACATAAGGCTTTTTGAATGTACCGATATGATGATTCAATCTATAAAAAAAAATATCGATCGATTCGTTTTTCATGCAAAAATTATGTACGATATTAGCGAAAAGGAGTCATGACGTATTTATACGAATTAAAATTTGAGACGAATGCTCATTGTATATGAATACGTGGAAATTTGGTAAAATTTGGGGAATAACCATTTCACACGACCAAAATACCTATATTCGTGTCTGAAAAAATTGTGGCCAGGAATTGCACCCTCGGGTTTGTTCAAAGCCAGAACGATTGATTTGACATCACCACCTGCACAAAATGCTTTATCTCCGGCTCCTTTTAGAATTACTGCACTCTTGGAATTTTCCCAAATCTTCAATTTAGGATGAATTTTATTCACCATAGGAAGATTCAAAGCGTTCAATGCTTTGGGACGGTTCAACGTTAAGACGCCTTTATCTCCAACCTGATGGGCAATGTCCAAGTGAAATAAGAATAGGGGTTGATTTGTAATTTTATTTAAAAAAATGTTTCATGCCCACCTCTTCAAACAAAACATCATCTGTTTGCTGATACGCAGCCTCATGCTGCATCGACATTGCCCGCAATGATAATTGAATTGATTTTCTACCTTTCGTAGATCCCAGCTGCCGCGTTATGAGTTTAATCTACGGAAAAGGATTTATTGTTAATATAAAGAATATACTTGCTGTAAAAAAGGAATTTATACCCAGTTACCATTTTTGTGATCGACCGATGAACAGACAGAAGTGTCGTGAAATAAAATCTTGTTTGCCTCTGTCGTGTCAACCTGTATTCAATGAACGTTAACCTAATCTTGCGTGCCGACACCGACCCAACGTAGATCTTGCATTACGTATGTAATTATCATGATCACTTCCAGTCTAAATATTAAAATTGTGATAAGACCAATACCTAACCAATAAGATGTTTGAACATTGAGTAACGTGAACCAGTAGAGAAGACGTGGCGATATTGTGAACTAAGGTGATTTGAAATATCCACGCGAAAGATCAAATCAAATCAAAACAAAATAAAATGGGTTACCATCAGAAGGACCGAACGAACTCGATTCTATTGATCGAAGGTACGAATATCAATGTTACCCTATATTTACGGTTTGGAGGTTGAAGGAACTTATGTTGATCGACACGACAGTGATACAACACCTCGTGCAGATACGTAGAAACATACACACGCGGGACAGGCGGATTGCTCGCCGTATTGATACACCAGCCCAGCATAATAGTCCTAAAATCAGACGAATGAGGTTATGGTAGATAACTTGTTATGCTTTGTTTTTCATACGAGTTGATCTAATTATAATCAGCTAATGGAGGTACAGTGAGGGACATTTGACACATACGTCAAGAAAGTGAAGTGTAAAACGTGACGGCTAATTGCCGGCCATAAAACGTGACGTGAGGAGCTCCTAGAGTAACGGTCGAAATGGTTTTCGAATCGATCGTCGCAGAGCTCCTTAACAAGGTTTTGGGTGAATACATCCAAAATCTCGATTGCACACAGCTCAAATTGAGTTTGTGGGGAGGTATGAAATAAAATCCGTTAATTGCCATCAATTAAATCATACAGAAACAATTTCGAACGTTCGTTAATATTTTTGAGACGCCCTTGGTTCTTGTTTTCTATACGTCATGAATATACCTAGTATATTGACGTAATCTTCGAAAGTAGACGCGTTACAGGCGTCTACAAACGTTACGTTATTCTGTAATATGACATCATCGGTTATATTTAGAAAAAAAATACACATCGTAGAGATTTATTAGCTATGCTACATGAATAGGTGTACATATAAATATATCTATACTCACATGATATATTTGATAAACGATTTATACACAAGCTATAATATTTATTGGATGATCTACTTATTGTTAGCATGATTTTTTTTTAAAACTGTTGCGAAATGATATGGAGAAAAGAGTACGGATGAGAACAAAACACCGTAGGAATAAAAATGAAATTTCAGTTTGTCCTAATACTCGGTAAAACCATTAGCAATTTATAACATGAGAATATTCGATTTCATTAGGCGATGTCGTCTTAACTGATTTACTGATAAGCGAGAGCGCATTGGATGTACTGGATTTGCCAATAAAATTGGAATATGGACGTCTGGGTACGTTGCTTGAAAGTCCTATGTCATTTTAATTCCCGATGTCTAACTAAGATTAATATTAATATATGTGTTACATGATAATTTCAGGCAAATTAATTTTGAAGATTCCTTTCAAGGATATGTGGAATGGCCAGATAGATGCTATAATCGAAGAACTTTTTATACTAGTCGTCCCAACTAATCAGGTCAAATATGACGCGGAGAAAGAATCCAAAGCGGCACTTGAGGCAAAGAGGGCGGAGCTCGCCAGGGTTGAAAAAAATAAGCAGCTGGCTGAGATTAAACGTAAAGAACATTACGATAAACCCGATTAAATATATCAATTGATTTTGCATCATTTTTTATATTCAATTATTATACTCTATTTTAATCGATTTATTCTATTTTATTCCCCTAAAATGTATAAACTTTAAAGATAGTTTGTTGGTGTTATGTCGAAGTTGTGGAATTTCCTTTTCTCCTTACAGCGCACGAGAAATTGGATGATTCGATGGTCGAGAAGCTACTTGCGAGAATGATTAAAAATATTCATGTCGAAATCAATAGAATCCATGTGAGATACGAGGATCATGTAACATTCAAAGACCATCCGTTTTCCGTTGGATTTACCTTGAATAGATTCGCTCTAGAGAGTTGCACTGACTCTTGGATAACTACGGGCAATCTCAAAGATATGTACGCTATCCAACAGATTTTCAAGGTAAATTATTGCGACGAAATTACTATTAAATGATCATAGCCAATGAATTTTCTATCTTTGCTAACAAACCAAAGATTAAACAAAGAGAAAAGATGAATTTCTAAACTTATCATTGCAGTTGTGCACAATGGATGGTTTCGCTGTTTATCTCAACACAGACGTCTTGCAATTCAGCAAGCAACCAGTAACAAAATATCTAAGTCTATTTTCCGATGGCATAGGTACAACGGATCATGTTCCTGAGAATTATCAATATAGTAAGTACAGTGGTCGTTTAGACCAGACAATTCACAATTGTCCTCATAAGCTAAACTTTTTTCACATTTGTATCCCACTGTACTATATTAATATCTTTCTACTCGATAGTGCTTGGTCCTATAAATGTAAAAGCAAAATTAAAATTGAATCCGAAACCGGAGTCCGACGGTAGTAATTATACGATACCAAAAGTTTGGTTGGATTTGGAGATGCAAAAATTGCGCATTGGTCTTGCAAAGAGGCAGTATCAAACGCTTTTGCAAATGGGCGAGGGATTGGATCAGGCAACAAAAGCAGCGCCTTACCGAAAGTATCGACCAGATTTAACGTCTTACAGAGGCCACTACAAACAATGGTAAGATGTCTGTTCAATTTTAATTAAATTACCTTATCAACATTTTACATTCTTTTAAACATTCTTGTTTATTCTGATTTAATAATGACGTCTGCTTCTCAGGTGGCATTTTGCTTACACCTGCATTCTTGAAGAGACAGTGAGAAGGTGCAGGCGTAATTGGGACTGGACACATATGAAATGTCACAGAGACACGTGTCGCGATTACGCGAAAACCTACCAAGAAAAATTAACCGCAAAGAAAGTGTCCCAGGAGGTAGAGTCGCGTTTGACCGAGTGCGAGAAAAAATTGGATATCTTCAATTTGGTAAGAATTCGACAGCAGATAGAAATGGAAGTGGAGAGATTGGCCGAGAAAGAGAAGAATCTAAAAGCGAAACGTGGATGGTTCGGTTTCCTGTGGGGTTCGCCACCAGCCGACGAAGTCGAAGATCTCAATTCCGCAGCGGCGATAATGCGCAAATTCGAGGAAGCAATGACCCCACAAGAGAAGGAAAAGCTTTATCGCGCGATCGATTATCAAGAGAACACAGCGCCGGCTTATTTTCCCGAAACTTACGAGATGATAGACACGAGGTTTTACCTCCACGGTTTGCAAATAATTGTCGCCGACAACGACAAAGAAACACCAGAGGTATTGGACCTTCAGTTCAACGGTGTACGAGCTTGCTTCAAATCAAGACCTTCGTCCAACGGAATTCTCGTTACCGCCTCGATCACCGACATGAAACTTTTTGGCGTCAAACAAATCGGCATAGTACCGTCGCTCTTCAATTTCGACGATGACAATTCGGGCGACGTGTTACTCGCTGTCTCGTATGAAAAAAATCCCCTCGACAAACTCTGCGGCGACCGGGTGATCGTAAAATCAAAATCCGTTCACATAGTTTATGACGCTCAGACGATAATCGAATTGGTCAAACTATTCAAGGTTCAAAATCAATCGACGTTGAATCAGATTCAAGCAGCCGCGGCTGAAAGATTGGAAGGCCTAAAGGATATGTCCGCACTGGGTCTCGAGTATGCTATTCAAAAACACTCCATTCTCGATATCCAGGTCGACATGGAAGCATCCCAATTGATAATACCGCACGGTGGTTTTTACAAAGATACAGAATCTTTGATCGTTGTAAATCTTGGTAGCTTGAAGATTCATTCAGTGGATAAGCCCAAGACCGACGCTACAGCTACAGTCAAGCAGCTCGTCAGTATGGGAAAAAGCGAGGAGGACATTATGTCGCATTTACGACAGTACAGTTACGATCAATTCGCTCTGAAAATCGTGAATTTCCAAATTCTGGTTGCTTCGTCCGATGAAAATTGGCGCGATGCTCTCTCGACAATCGAGAATGCAATGACGATTCTTCAACCAACAACACTGGAGATTCAATTCCACAAATGTCTTATAACGGATGATCCTCTATTGCCAAAAATGCGAATAATTGGACAGTTGCCATCATTGGCGATTAACATAGCCGATGCTCGTTTGCTAAAGACTCTCGCAATCGTTCAAAGCGTACCTTTTCCCGAGGACGAGAACGCCATGGAGCTGGAAAGAGTACCGCTTGGGAAGTCCGTCTCGCAATTATCTCTGTTCAAAGATTTAACTGCCATACCCAATGAAAAGAAAAAGAGTATTCCGCCTGCGGTTGTTAAACAAAGTACGGATCTTGAGGCGAAATTCGTTATGAAGGAATTCACGTTATCGATATCGAGACAGGAAAACGACGTGGCCAATCCTTTCATAAGAATCGAGGTTCTCCAGGTGGAAGCTGAGATGCTACAACGCACATACGATCAGGAAATAATGCTCAGGCTTGGTGGTGTACAAGTCAAACAATATCATGACATGGGCGAAGTTTTCCTCATCAACACGCCAATGTCTTCGGGTTCGGAGGAATATTTGATAACCGTTCAATACGTGAACGTGAATAAACACTCGCCTGAATTCACAACCCGGCATGCAAACGTTGTGAAACTGTTGAACCTTGAGTTCACGACATTGGACGTTCTTTTGCATCAGGAAGTCATCATCAATGTCCTGAAATTCCTGACGAATATACAGGACAAAATGAGTAGCGCGACGCCGGTTCAACCTCGCGAGCGAGATCGCATGGCGACCACTCGAGGACCTCAACTCGCCGTTATACAAGAAGACACATCGACGTTTATCAAGGATCAAATACAGAAACAAAAAGCGAAACCCTCGACTCCGCGACGCAAGAAAACTGTCGTCGAGCATATCGACCTGAAGATCAAAGCGAAAATCGGATCAATCAGCATTCAAATGGTTAGCGATTTTCGCGGCATTAGTTCCTTCTTTATCGAAGGAATAACTGCTGGTTATATCATGAAGGCATCTTACTCACAAGTCAATGCCAGTCTCGCCTCGGTCAATATCAAAGATTTGAATACTGCATCAATCTACAGAAATGTAAGAAGGTTTATTTTCTTTATTTTATTTGTTTTATTTATTTTATTTATTTTATTTATTTTATTTATTTTATTTATTTTATTTATTTTATTTATTTTATTTATTTTATTGGTTGGTTTATGATTCCGATTGTATGCCCTTGCGGGCTTTTACATGCTCCTCTCTTAGACCGGAGTGGTTTTTCACTCAGATTCCTTGG
>JAPYZU010000696.1:0-23950 GCA_030523005.1 Tryphoninae sp. B BG-2022a
GGCGATAGAGAGAACTCGATTTTTCTGCTTCAATATGCGAGTCACTTTAGCCTTCCCCCACTCCCGGGAGTTGCAAGACCTGTATGTAAGACCGTGACTACGTCTAACCGTCGAAAACGCACTGCCATGCGTACACGGTAAAGTAGGGGAAAAGGCGCTCGTCTCGAGTGACGCCACTTGAGCTTACGAAAAATTCGCCACACAAATTCAAACTTTTTCAGAAAATTGTGTCTCCTGAAGAGTTATGTTTTTTTTCCTCCGATGTGCCTTTTCTCGAAATCTACTAAACGTATCGGCATAGATCTTTTTAACGTCACAAGTACATCCAAACGAAGAATGTGTCAAGCCATCTTTTTTTCAAAAAACGATTCAGACCCGGAGAAAATATATTTGAAGGTAAAAAACGTGGTAAAAATTTTAAGAAAATTTCAATACGATGGCAGAATATTCTGAAACGAAATATCGAAAAAATGCCTGTACACTTTGTTTATAATACTTTAATATTCGCAGACAACCAAAATGGCCAAAATCGAACATATGGCTCCGGAGAAAAGGTGCATTGAAAATAAGTATTTTTCGAACCAATGTTTTTCGAGTCTCAACTGGTCCCAAAAGTTTGCTATTTCGAATATCCTCAAAAGCCCTACACAGAATTATCAATAAAGTCTTTCTGAACAAAACCAAAAAACATCACCGAAAAATGACGAATAGTTTTGAAGAAATCGCAATTTGAAGCAATGAAGATCAGACAGGGACTTCCGAATATGTCGAATCTCCTTAAGAGTACGGGTGACCCCTTCGAGTACAACAGGAGTTTTGCGACATGGCATTATCCCTGAAGTATCACTCATTACGCAGACAAATATGCATTTAGATATACATATCCACGAGGAAAATTTGGCGTCGATGAAACATTAGCGACGTATCAACGAAAGGTCACACGATCGATAAGGCCTCCTATTATGTATACGATCCTCCTTCGGTCACAGCGACACCGTTACTATTATAAGACGTTAGAGGCACATCGTGGAGGAATATGCATATATCAATTATATATCAGAAATTAAGTTGCCTGAACTGGAGGGTTTGGACTTAAAGCTGGCTCACTGATATTGTGTTTACGACATATGCAATTATCTTTAGTGTACTCAATTGGCAAACGCGTCATTATCCTTCTTCCATGTCTCAAGATATATTTTGAGAAGAGGGACACTTAATATTTAATTGCCAGAAGACGAACTATTAGGGTTTATTAGTTCTTTTCTTATACCGAAGGTACGTTTACGATGTACATTACGACCGTCGCAACTGGTTGATAGTTCATGACTAGTCAGATCGAACAACCATTTTGTATGATTCAATGAAAAAAGCCTTCTTCGCTTAATTACGTATCGTTATCAAACGTTGTGATTTAAACTTGGAATAAATACGTTTCTTTTAAACTAAGATGAAATTTAGCGATGAAAATGAGTGAAATTGTTTTTCATTCGAAAGAATCATCTTGGTCCACGGGAGTTTACGTTAACGGTCTGATACATATTTTATATTTAAGTAGACGTAAGTGTATATGATATGTAGGACTCACCGTTATCGAGAATTCTCGACACTGAGGCTTGTAGGCGTTGGTGCCGCAAGCAAGAAACTTGTCAGGTCCCTGTCTACCGAAGACCCTGACATAATTCTGGCAATCATCGTCGCTTCGTCCCTTGAGATAGCACAGCTCCCTGTGAGCTACGCTGCTCGACCACTGCACTTTCTGCAACAAGAATGACGAAAAAAAAGAGATATTATCAACATAAAATTTTCAATAAAAGTACCTACAAGGCGCGAAAGTAGGAACGAGCCTCAATAAAGTAAGAAGAATAAAAGGAAAGATAGAAACGACGAAGAAGCCAAAGCCAAGCGGAATTAACGATAACGAAAAAAGTTCGGACACAGCTCTCGCATACGCTCGCAGAGGGAAAGAGGGATAATCTCTGTGGATTATTTTTCGCACGAATGCACTTCCGGCTCTCTTTGCCTAACTCCTATACATATATAGAAAGCGCTTTTCGTACCAGCGAGAGCTCTTGTGCCCGCAGAGTTTCAAGTGGGATCCGGCGATTTATTGATACCTATTCGACCTAACAACACTCCCTCGCTACGTTGATTCAACCCGCGGTAGAGCAAGATTGTCTGACACAGGGAGAAAGGGGAGGAAGTAGGAGAGAGAGAGGAAAGGTAAGAGAAAGTCAGGTGGAAAAGGAGAATGTGCAAGCAGCGCCATCATTGGCGTCTCTATGCGATCCTTCCGTTAAAACCTCTCCTTCCCTCCCGCACCATTCCTTCTTATTTGCTCTAATTAGAATACCAAGTCGTATGGGAATACTCATCTGGCACCCCGGGCCTAGCAGCTTGCACCAGAAAGCACCGGGAGTCCCATCGTCGAAGGATGCAGGGGGGGATAGGGAGATGGAGGAGCGAGCTTGGAGGGCCCACATCAGCATCGTCGCACGTTTCGCCATCACGCCATGGTGAGTACCCGGCTAAAAGTTTAAACCGCAAAATCGCACTGAATATTCATCGAGTTAGACCGGTGAGGGGAAAAAGCGGCAAGGGACGATAAGAGAGGGAGGGTAGACGAGGAGAGAGTGAGAGAAAGAGGCCGGGTATGTAGCCAACGGCCCAGGATTTTCACAGCTTCGAGCTTCCACCCGGTTGGACTGGAAATCCGCGGATAAATTCGTGTTGGTCTCTCCCTCCACTCCTGTCCCATCCTCAGCACGCATCTATTATTACACGACGGTAGGTGGGTAAGAGAGAGAAGTAAAATGAGGGAACCGTCGCACCATATGTCCAGTTTGGGTAACGATCTTTTTTGTCATGACGTTTCTCCTATTTTTCGTTTTTGTTTCATTTATTCATCCGCGTTTCACGAATATCTCTCCCTCTGTTCGGCCTATCACGCGTGGACGAATCTACCGCATATTTAGCCAACGTTTCAGGAGATTGGAACCTTTTTGTCAACTCGCGATGGAAAAAGCTGCTATGTAAATTGTTTAGTAATAAAAAGTTAAGAACAAATCTTTCGTTATGGTTTCGTCCATATGTCACAAGGAACAATAAAAATGTCATCTTAAGGCTAC
The DNA here is from genome assembly GCA_030523005.1 of Tryphoninae sp. B BG-2022a. NCBI lineage: Eukaryota > Metazoa > Arthropoda > Insecta > Hymenoptera > Ichneumonidae > Tryphoninae sp. B BG-2022a. Next base: position 3,126 of record JAPYZU010000696.1, read on the forward strand.
ATTACAGTCGTAAGAAAAACAATTGAATTAAAACGCGCAATTATTTCGTCACTTAATAATTATACGTTTTATTCTTTCAGCGACTAATTTACCATTTAATTTTCTAACCCAAACAAAATTGTTGGGTTTACCAAACCGGGGGTCGTAGATGGAGAAACGAGCACATAATTATTGCAACAAAATAATTATTGCCTTTGTATAATAGTTATCCGGTTTAGTGAACCAAAAACATCTTTTGGGTGACCAAATATTCTGTCCTAATATCTAACGGGAAATTCCCTTCACCACCCCGAATTTATTTCACCACCTCGATAATAATGAATCGTAAAAACATTGAAACGCAACACCTATGGGTTATTGACTGTAAGTCATAGAGTCAATAGTCGTTGACGAGCAACCTCGAATAATCTGCATCGATCTCGGAGAATTAAAAAAACGCATATGGGTGTTATAATGTGAACGACCTGGAGACAGAAATTCAATGATTCCGTGAGAAAAGACGATGCTGAGATTAAGGTCGAGCCGGCGAGAGCTAAAGGGGAATTGAAGAGGCTAAAGGATGGAGTACCGTACAGACAGTGCAATACCAACGCGAGAACGATAGCAGCGCCAAGCACGTACAAAAGTACTAGACGAGGAGAAAGTCGAAGCTCAAGGTAAATACGGTTCATAAATGGTACAAAACGTTTTCGGTGTTTTAGCCGTTTCTGAGAGCACTTGGAAGTGACGTGCTAAGTGTGCCTCCTTAGGTCTCACTGCAAAACTCTCTCTCTCTCTCTCTCCCTCTCTCCTCTCAATCTTTCTTTCTGGTACTCTCGTTAGTCTCTTACTCGCTCATTACTTCACCATGCGAGACTCTTTCGTCGGTAGGGTTTGTAACACGCGAGACCTTTTCCCTCCTAGAGCAGAGACCAAGTGTCGAGCACCCTCTTACGACGGCTTTAATGCTGTAGACCCCGAACGAGATATAAACCCGGTTAGCCCTGTTACGTTCGGGCTGGAATAGTAACGAACGGTATCTTAAGTACTCGCGGTGCCTACGATACAAATGAGGGCTGTCTCGAAGAACCGTGTCTCGTAAAACGAGATGTTCCCACATAAAGTAGTGCGAGCGCAGTCAAAAGACGCTTATGACCCAGGGATATATCGCTCGAACCTCGAAAGCACTAATCACATGTAAAACTGCTTGCATGAATTATTAACGAACTAAAAATAACAGAATCGTAAGCGCTAGATGTAGCGTTGTGCCCTCGGGTAGGCGACCTCAGGCGGAGAATCCGAAATTATTTAGCAGTGTTTACTTCTTATTTTGGATATTTGGATTGGTCCAAACGCGGGATGAACTCTTATGGACGTCGAACAACAATTGGTAAAGAGATGTTTGTCGGAGCTTCTACACCTCTGCGGAGACTAGTTTACCATTAATAACAGCCAACGGTTAAACCTTCGCGCAAAATATGAAGCGTTAAATAATCGAAAAAGTGAATTGTTCGGTGAATCTTTGTACGGACGGCCATTTTGTCTCTCATAAATTTTGGCATTCAACACCCAGGACAGCCAGATAGCAATTTCGCAATAACGCGGTCAATTTGGAGCGCAGAAAATCTTGGACATTGTAATTATCATGATAATGGCTTGCCGCTAACCGCGCAAACGAGGCGCTGTATGTGCCACGATCGTTTATTTTCGAATCCTTGGCGCATGCTCAAACGCATAAATCTCACGAGGGTACACTCGCGCGTGTCCGTATATAAATTTATCCGCGTATGATGTATCCGACTTTGCACGCGATAATGGCATATTGTGTAACCGAGACGGCCATTGCCTGAAAACCGCTGAAACCGGGTGAGCTAGCGAACCGCGTGGTGTGTACCAGCGAGCTAGAACAGGCTGGTCTCGCCATATCCCGCTGTCCGTGGGTATACGTACTATTATATCCGAGGGTAGCAAGGATTTTCGTTGTGTATCGCACGTTGGAGCAAAGAGCTGACTAATGGCGCGGACTAACTCTCTCTCTGGATATTACGAGGTAAAAGCGTGTACGGTTCAAGCCGAGGGCTCGAACCGCCTATGTGGCTGTGTATGTGTCACTGTAACGGCGCCACGATAGCGGGCATATGTGCTAAATGCAAAGCGAAAGCGTGCTTGATAGGACACGAGGCGAAAAGACAGACGGGAGGAAGGAGCGGAACCGAAGAGACACGTCGACGAAAATGAAGAAAGGCAACGGTGAACAGATGTGTCGAGTATGGAAAGCGAAGGAAGACCAATAAGAGGGAAAGAGGCACGAGGGAACAACTTGGTCGCTTCGCTGCCTAACCTTCCGGGGAGTATCGTGTGCGTTCGACTCGTTCGACTACGGTAAATAGATTAAATTAACTTCGTCTCTACCCTTTGTCAGGCCCGACAGCCGGAAATAAACGCGGAGAGCAAGAGAGGGAGCCGTGGAGCTGGGAGATCACTGCTGCCCCCTTGTGTCTCGTTTCTATCAAAGCGGAACCCGTACTTCCATGACATGATAGAGCGCTCTCGTACCAAGCCATTGTCGGAGCATTAAACTTTACACTGCAGGCATTGTAGACAATTCGTATTAAGAAGCGAAAGACCCAACTTGCGTCCTCAAGTCTAAATCATAATTTGGCTTGTTTGGCACACTTTAAAACTTGTAGTTCGCGCAACGACGTATTTGTTACAAATTGTTTAACGGTATCAAAATCTTAATTCGCAAAGTCTGCAATAATCACGGTATAGATTATGGCGCGACCCACTGACCGAGGTGAGTATCGCGATTCAACGTATGAACCTCGACATTCGAGTTGTCGGTTCCGTTGCAACGTAAAAGTTACTACTTTCGTCTCAACGTGCAACTTTCGCTCCACCTACGACAACGTTTTACTTTTCAACTTGCGGTAAACTACCCCACAATTCATTATAATTTTTAAAACGTTCGCTAACTCTGCGTACACGCTCCTCTAGTCGCGATGACATCGGTACATACAACCACCCATCCTCTCGTGATGGACGATTCCCCCAACGTTCCGTTTTCTCCTCTCTCGCTTTATAGCACCATACAATTTTACGAGCTCGCTAAAATAACCAAAGGGAGAAGGTGATTAGATTCAATTTGCGTCCTGCTAGTGGGGTTTCGACTCTCCCTCTCTCTCTCTCTCTCTCGCCTTGCCTTATAGTCTTCCATCTTTCTTCAGCGGTGTAACTAACGCCAAGTTCTTTCTCTCTTTCTCTTTGAATGTACATCGTAAATTCCTTTTCGCTCCCTGCCACTCCGTACCTCTGGTTTCGCTTTCAAAAGCGACCACTCCGACTCTTCACCAGGGGCGACTACTACTACTAGCGTGTAACACCGCTGCCACTGCTCCGGAAATGGATGGACGGCGCGTGACTGCACTGTAACCCGTTGACGGGCGCGCGCTCACGTTCCTGCTTCCCTGCCTGCCTACTAGCCGGCACGACTCACTGCGGCCTGTCGTAAAAAGGTCTCCTACCCCCCGCTGACACCAGCCTCCCAAAACTCCCACTCCCACCCTGCCTACAGCTCGCGCGTATGTCGTAATGAAATGACGGCGTGCCCCTAGCTCTTTATGGCACTGCTCAACTCGTTCGTTCTCCCCTTACTGCTCGCTCGAGTGTAGAAAGCATAAACCTCTCTCGTTCCTCCTCTACCGCCGCGGTTTAACGTTACCCACACATCGCGCCAACATTTGTGACAATCATCGCTTGGATTTGGTTATAGTTATTGGAAAACGCGGTGTAACTACCGATTTCTTTCCCTGAGCCAAGCTCTTTCATGATTATCATCAATTCGCACTATAACAGGGTTCCAATGAAGAAGTAGTAACTTGAAATTAACTGGCTAGACAAAATACAAAAAATTATTTCTAAAAATTATATAAATGTGGTTTATTTTTCACGTTGTTTGTAACTGATAGCAAATACTAGTTCTAAAATTCTAAGCCCATTCGGAGGTTGACACGTTTTAAATTCTGGCGAAATATATCGCCTCTGGAAAATCTCAATTCTCGGAGTTTTCATCGCACGTGTTGTTCATTGTTGTATACGAGGACGTCCGTTCATCGAGTAAAGAAAAGTCCATCCAGATAGAATCATCGCTGGCAAGAAAAATAATGGCGCCGAGGTAAAGTATACCGGAAATTATGTAGACTTATTACAGCAGTAAAGTAAATTATAATAAAAAGAAATGAGCCCCGGCGGCAATAGTCGCAGAAGCCCAGACAGAATACTTCTTTAATTATAGTACTGCATTTTAATTATGGCAGCATAGGAGTACTAGGTGAGCTCAATTGCCGTATACCTATGCGCTGAATAAAGGTTGAAACGTCGCAACAACGATCTTATTCAACCCTCTCGCGGTTCTTGTTCAGGGTTACTCCGCGAGCATAATGGAACACGGGAAATTGCATGAACCGTAACACATAATAACTGCCCAACGTTGGACATCTACAACGACGAAAGCGCTAAGAGAGAACACACATCGGATGGAATAGCTAGATAGAGCGAGGGTGAAAGCGAGAGAGAAAGAGAGAAATGTAAATGGTTACGAGACGCATTTCAACGCGGCTCTTGTATTTGTTTATAGAGATCTAACGCGTTGAAACGAGAGGCAAAGAGCCTGATAGCGAGAAAAGCGGCGGTGGAAAAAAATACGAGATTTTTTTCGACGAATGCACAAAGTACCGTGACGTTCTATGGCCGTCGTACAGATATAGTTTGTGTACCTCGAGGTAGGCACCGTCGTTGTTGGACCGCGTTCGCGACGGGGCGACATCGTGTTCGCATAGAACTGGCAGGACCCGTGCAAGTTGGTAAAGAGCAGAGAAACGACGCAACTGGGGATGAGAGATCGCTCTGAGCGCCAGGTAAAGGGAGATGAGAAAAAGAACAAAAGAAAGAATGGGAAGGGGCAAAAAGAAGGAAAAATAAACGCAAAGCACGAATTCAGAGGACAAATCCATTTGGAGCTTGGCCAGCCTTGCACGCTCATTGTCTGCAACGTTGCCCGTTCTTCTACACCATTCCCTTTCCCGCGATACTCGCGTCAGCGTCATCACAAGGACAGACCCTGCATCACCGTCGCTTCGTTTTTCTCGTTAGTCTCAAAATGGTGGCTCCATCTTCTGGCATGCTTTACTTCGTCGGAAAATTGCCGTATTTGTCAATTTGTGCTGGAGAAGTAAATAGCTTTCTTTTTTCCGAACTTTTCGTTTTCGTAAACAGTGAGAAATATATACGTGGCTAGCATTAAAAGTGAACGTACTCTCAGCCAGACTACCTGCACTATTTATTCTCCAACGACGAGCAAATATAAGCGAAAGATACTTTCGACTCAATTTGCACATGTAAACATCGTTAAAATCGTTAGGTCATTTGATATCAAGAATCAAACGTCTATACTTAAGATGGCCAGCATACTTGTACACACAAGATGGCTGACGCGAGTGGTCACGGTCCTTAGATCATATTTAAGGTTACGTTTTGCATACCCGATTCGATGTACAACGAAGGCTCGTTGGATCGAGTGAGTTGGTGCATCGGGTATTTTCGAGCGCAATGAAAACTCGCGTGTGTTGTATAGGTAAAGATAGCGATTATGTAACGTATAATAGCAACCAACGAGACAAGGTTCGAGGATAGATGGAGGCTCGTAGTTGCCACGAGAGAGTCTCGGGGACCTGAAAAGTCATCATGAAACCAGTCGCTCGATCGATGTGTATCGAATACAAGCGTATCGAGAGACGAAGAAAAAGACAGAGAGGGATGGGAAAGAAAAGACTTTCTATGGTTCTGGGTTGGGACTCCGCGGACCCAACGCACGGAGTTGTTGCCTGGTAAGTTTTTGCTGCGTTTGGTATAAGTGAATGACCGGTCAGAACCGCCTCTCACCACTGCGTGCGACGTGCCCGAGAGGCCCATAGCCAGTTACGAGATGTTTCAAGAGTGTACGTACATATAGGTACCTATATAGGTCATGGGGAAGGCACTACGGTAAGCGCCAAGTCCGAGTGCGGCAACTTTGTGTACTACTAGTCGAGTCGGTGCACCACTAACAGCGTCGAATGTCACCGTAGCGAGTTACGAGACGACTGAATGGATGCGACATATAGGCTTGACGTGCAAGCAACTCGACCGTGGGCAGCAACTCTGTCGCCTTAGGTCCTAGGAGATAGCGTCAGCTTTTTTTTAACGAATATTTCTCAACAATGGTTGACGCTTCGGCCCAAAGTTAAACATCATGACTTGATAAATTGATTGATGGCGGTTTTCTACCAAATATGACTGTAAAACGTTGTTTGAAAAGTTTATTTTACCTTTTCCCAAGACGCAATGTCGCACAATCCGGTCTATTTAAAAAACATTATGCATAAACTTTATGTTGCGACGTAACAGATTCGATGGGAATTGCGGCAACAAGTGGCTAAACTACATTTCTCTTCGTCCGCTTGCACCGTTTCGCGGAATTTACAAACAGTGTTTAGCAAGTGTCTCTCTCGCATTTCGTGCTTGACCAATAACCCTCTTTTTATTAATTTCTCAAAGTCTCATGATGAAATTTGATGTCTCTCCTTTCGCTGGTTTTCTTACACGAACCCTATTAAATAACTTATAACCGATTTGCCGATATTAAAAATATTCGTCAACGGAAAGTACTTTCCGTGCTTTTGTTCGTTTTCGCAGTTTCCAATACTTTTCTTGTTCGCGTAATTGGGTCCTTATCCCTGCCATTGGTTAGTGCGAAATGCCGTGCTCGAAACTTTATTATTGGTGATTTTAACAGCCGGCTTACACGCGTATTGAAAAGCGTCTATAGTCGCCATACGTTACCATTGGCACTCAAACACCATGGCTTTAAAAGTCAGAATCGTAATAGCGAGTGGTGAGTCGGGTTGAACAGAAGTAAAACCACTTGTACCTTTATAACATCTTTTATTTGAATAAAATGCACAGAGGGATAAAACACGTGCAGTCTCCTTTCAGGCTTGGCCGCCATCTTAACTCTCTCATACATTTACGCCTCTCGCGGCTGCTTACGCTACTAATTGCCTTTCCTCCTCCCGAATGCGATCGGGCCTAACGTCTTACAACACGGCTGGTGCGTACAGCGAGGTTTCCTAACTGGACACCAACTTTTTGAGCTTTATCGGATCGTTAAAAGTCTCGTCGGCTCGCTATTGACCAAATTCGATTGTAAACGTTGAGTTGACGCGATAATTGTTGAGTTAACTCGATTGCAAATGTATGGCTACTACAGGTGCATTCTCATTAACGAATAGTCTCACGATCCCGAAAATTAGATGCCGCAAACCTATTCATGTCTATTGCTAGGAAATCATTATTTACAAAATCAATGAACCAAAAAATATAAATTGCCAATAATCGAACATGAAAAAGCCAATAAGTACAATATTTTTATTGACAATAGATATCGTACAAATTCTATTGTAGAAAATGAAATCGTGATAAAAAACAAATTTTCCAAAACGATAAAACTTTCTTCGTTCTCACTGTTGGTCTCTCTCTCTCGCACTCACATACGCGGTCCCTTCCTCTCTGTCTCTCACTCACTCACTCGCCTTTTCTTCCTTTTAAGATCAGGTCGAACCAGATACTTATAATATTCACCGGTATCCCTTTAATAATTACGAGAGACGCCGGAGAGCGGATCTAAAGTTGTTGAATTATCAAATGGCACACAAAACTTGCCGGCTTTTCCTCATTAACTGTATATCACATGTTCCTCATTCCGCTATCGTACTATATTTATACGTCATATTTTATGCATAAAATGTATAGAACATCTAGATATCGACGAAACTTAAAACTTGTTTCAAGAAACTTTTGCCACTGATAAAATGGTAAAAAAATATGTACAGAGTTTGCGGTATCTTACTAGTTTTAATAATCTTGATCGAAAGATATATTCGTCACCGCGAACAACGTTGGGTCGTTATACATCTTATAAAGATGAGTATGTAGATACAACTGTAGGGATCGGGTAGTTGAATAATTGATATATTAAGATGTTATTTATTAGAATTATTAAGTAAGGAAAAAGATACACTACAATCGCAGTTCAATCGTCGTACAGTCGTCGTTCGCTCGCTCGTTCGTTTTGTTCTAACTCGTATTCTCCTAATCCCTGCGTATGCGGGAGTCACTCTTTGTTAGCCCCCTCTCCCTAACCGCCACTTCTTCCATACTTTCGTTCTCGACGTCTTCGCGAACGTTCTCGACGTTGTTTGGAAATCGAACACGCTCTACACAACTATGAAAAAAACTGCGCTGATCGACTACTTATAGTGAAATTCAGCTGTTTCGTTTTTTGTACTTCATAAAGTTTCTAGTATTGAGAACATGGTTTGTAATTTTCATGTTGACAGTCAGAAAATAACGAATGACGAGTGGTGGAGTGTCAGGTTATCCGTGATATGCGAGCAGAGTCTATAATTATATGAAAGCACTACCGTCAAAACGATTCTCTTCCTCCAGGTATTGTGAATATTACTACTAAGATTGTGATGTATTATTTCAACCCTGGAGTCAAACCCTGTCGCCAAGTTATAGATGCTTTGAGCATCGACGGTAGGCCGAACACGTATTGGTCGATACTGCGAAGAGGGCGACGTGAAATGCATTTCTAAGATCAACGTTGAAGTGCACGATGCGATCCAGGAAAATCGAATCTATCGTAGATAATCAATAATTGTCTTTGAAAAGCTTGCAAAAGCTGTCGAAAGAGAAATTTGTGGCACCGGAATAGAGGACGAATCTCACTATTTTAAAACAAATCTGCCTTATCTCACGATTAATAGTTTGCCATACTTAAAATTCGTTTATGTTTGTTGAACACGTGAGCACGCCCGAGCCAACATTTTTGATAGGTGGAATCGAACAGAGTGGTGAGGATTGATGCGAGGGTCCAACGTATATTAAACGGTATACACGCCGCTCTCGGAGATCCGCCAAAATGGCAGAAACTTTATATTCTGATTGAACGGAGGCTAATGGAGTGTCCATGGACACACTCATAACTGCCTCGCCAGGCAAAGGTGGTATCGAGAGCGGAGTCCCGGAGGTTCCGTGAAGCTCCCAGATTTAAGCCGGAGGACACAATGGCATTGAGCGGAGACTGGCAGTTTGTGTACTACAAAGGCGAGTAGTATCAATATCGATTCGGGAAATGTTTCGAAAACAGATCGATCGATTTATCTGAAATTCGGAAACGATCTCCGACGGTTTCTTTTTCTTACCAATTATGCCATTTTTTATGATCTTGTCTTGAGTAATTAAACAAAAAAGTTTCAAATCTTTCAGCTTGAGTGAACCCGGATTTGTTACAATATTCACTATGTATATAGCGTGTGTTGGCCTTACATCTGGATCATCATTAAATGCTTCGAGATAACACACGGACCGGAGCTCAGTACGAGTCTGATAAAGCATTGGCGAGTTTATTTATTCGTCTTAGAATAAAGACGAGGCCTTTTATTCGTGTATTACCATCTCTAAACAGCGCGATACAAAGAAACCGAACGAAAAATTGGAGAACAAAAACGAACGAGACGTACGTAAGAGAAATAGGGCGAGGTACAATGAGACGAAAAAAAGTAGGTACAGTGTGCCATCGATCTCCGAGTTCCCACGCGTTTCGCGAGCCCGACTCGTCTTATTGAGTGTTCTTGAGCCGGGATATATCTAACGCAAACGAGATGTGTATACCTAATATATATATATATATTTATATATATATATATATATATATATATATATATATATATATAAGCCAACGGGCCGGAAAGCCGACGTCGAAACTTCGTTGCGGAGTCAGACTTAATTAGTCCCGGGGCAAAAGTTTTCCTCGGCGAGCGCGAGCCTGGAGAGTACGGGCAAGGGAAGGAGGGTGAGGAGGAGTGTAGATGGATGGGATGGTGGTGGTTAAGGGGGGAAAGGGATTACGCCGTCAACAAGCTTGTCGCGGCCGAGCGTGTTACCTTCCGCGGCGGAAATCGGATAGAGGCGCGGTCTTGCGGACCGTGCGCGAGCCGCTCCTCCCTCCGCCTGCCTTTTCCTATGATACCAGGGCAACCAATGAACGCTGGAATGAACTAGACGAAAAGCGCGTTGCATCCCCTACGGACAAGTTCCCACCGTGGCCTTTATTCCGCTTTCCCTTCTTCAACTATTTTGTACAGACAGTTACGGTGATTTTCTCGCCAGTGAAACCAACTTCGCATTACTACTTTACTCTCTCTCGTCAGCTTTCTTACGCTCTTCAGGTACAAATCTTTTGCGCTTCACCGAATCTTTTTCTCTTCGACCTTTTCCGCATCAAGGTTCAACGGAGAAAACGCAGGGTTACTTTTGACTTGGAACTTGTTGTGCTTTCGGCGACAGTTCGTAAATTAATGAGATTTGTGGATTTTAGAGGGAAATTTATGCAGTCATAATATAGTTAGAAAATTGAATGGATTTGGGAAGATCTTTGCGAAAGTCTTTCACGGTTGCTTTTTTCGAAATTGTGTAAGCGCGAATTGGATAGAGCGAGGTGTGGCAGAACCATAAGTACGATTGCTTCCAACAACCATACAATTTACTTTCGAAACTTTTCGTACAAAATACTAGGCTTTGTTCATCTCGATGCTGCCAACCCCGTTGATTAGTCTTCCGCCTGGGAAATGGGAGACCTCATTGGTGCAACGGTTCGGGCCTGACCCAAATAACTGGCAGACATTTTAGTTACATACGGTCGGTAAAACGATTGAATAACCGTACCAAGAAGTTAAAAAATTATGTCACGGAACCTCGAGAATTAATTTATTTTGTGCAGGTGCTAACTCTTCATTAAGATTTGCTGGCAATGTCGCGCTCTGAATTCAATTTATATAAATTGAATTCAGGGCACGACGCTGCCACCGGAACATCGTACACGATGAACTTAACCTATAAAATAGCGCGAGAGGCACGTTGACTAGACGTATATACCTAAATATTCAGAGATGTATTGGGCTAACATTTGGGGAAGGAATTTTTCTATTTTAAGAAAAAGATCAATTTTTTTTCGAGATTTATATTTCACGAATGTTCAGTGAAAATATTATACTTAAATTCTGAGAATTAGCAAAGTTACGAGAGCAATCGCGGTGTAAGAGCTCAGAATTTAAACTCCTTTTCCCAGAAACTACTTTTTAGTAAGTTGGCGCGCAATGTATCTCCAAAACTTATTATTCTATCGAGTTTATTATTTGGAGTGTATGTTTAAAATCCACGTGTTCTTTTACCATGAACTCTAACAATATTATGCAAGTGCCGACTTTAAACGAATCTCTTTCAATTCGAGATAAATCGATTCTTTATTTTAGCTTAATTTGATCTTGAAATGCAATGAAATCATGTCGAATAAACGATTCGGTCAAGTTCGTTCTTCTTCAAATGGAATCAAAATAAGAGTTCTTTGTAGCGGAATCAATTCGATGAAAAAACAATTGGTGGGAAACGATCGTTCTTGAAACGAGATCAAAGACCGCGGGCACGATCGAAAAGAATTTTGTTTATTTTTTCGATAACTAACTGTATAAAATTGCAGAGATGAGAATTCTCGCGCTCGTGGTACATTTGGGTTTGTTTCGTTGCAATTTATCTTGACGAGATTGTGACAAGAAAGTAAATAAGAGGTAAAATACGAACATGGGATAAAAGAGGAAAATACATCGAAATCCAGGAAGGAAAGTATGCCATCCGGCCAATAAAGATGAAAGGAAATAAAAGACGGGGATGGACGGTAAAACTCGGCGCGGGTTTCCACCGAGCATGTCGAGGAGAGACAAAGCTCTCTCCAACCCTGGCCTCGTAACAGCAAGAGGAATTTCAGTCGGTGCGTTGACAACTTTCGTTGCGCCGTATATTGTACGAATTCTCGCGTGAGATTAAAAAAATAAAAAATGAAACCATATATTCTCTTTCGTCCGTGCAAGTTGATGAATTTTTATTATTTTTATTTCAGCTCTCTTCTCGGTATCGCGCAAAAATTCCCGCACTTGGACAAAGGAGAGATTCGAATACGTACGGTATACGGGTTTGCGTAATATACAATATTATATTTTATGCTTACCTGATCAGTTATTTCTGTGAGGTCGTGCAGACTGATGTTATATATGGCGTTTCTGCAATACAAAAATTCAATCATTGGATTATTTTTGCAACAAAAAGTTATTGACGAAAGCAACTATTATTGTTCGTACGATTAGAAATAATCATTTTTCAGATAATTTTGAATTACTATAATCGTTTAGTAATTAAGACCGATTTGTTAAACAACGAATGTCATTATTATTTCACGACACTCGACCTGTAAGTATATTAGTTTCTAATTTCAATCCTTTTATCTCTCGACTTGTACCTCGCTATACGACCGCTCTTTATACGACATTTCACTATAACGACCTACAATATTTCGTTATACGGCCAAAAAAATGCTGTGCTGCTTCATTTTATGAAAACAAAAGTGTGAAGAACTTTTGGCGCGCAACCTTGTCATCACTTTGCTACATTGTCGCTTTAGTGTGAGAAGTGTTTATTCTTGTTTGTCTTCTGGCTGGGTTTTATGTATGTGACTGTTAATTAGAGAATTGCTAATTACTATTTGATAAGTATGTATTAAAAAGACTGTATTTTCGTTACATTTTCAATGAATTCATTAATTTTTCAAATATGTATAATCATCCATTTGTTAAGAAAATTAAAAAAATACCACCAAAACGTTCACTACGTTTGAAAATTCATACGTATTGATAAAAATAAAGAGGGAAGTCTCTGTCACGCTAGACAAATTGTTTATACTTTTGTTATTGTGTAAGCATTTTTATAGAACATAAAACGAATGAAATGCTTCCATGAGCTATATTTTTTTTATAAAAAATTGAAACGGATGAAATTTAATTTATGGGAGTTTGTATCAAAATAATTGATTCGGTACACGACTTTTCGCTCTAGGTCGTAAAGCGAAGTATGGTTATAATAGGAAGGACCGGTCCTTTAATTTTCTTGTGTAAAAATCCGTCAACAAAATATTGACAAATGGCGATAAATACCGATCTATCCTGCCAAATAGATTTAGCGAACGGGCGAGACGGCGTATGAGAAGCACTCTCGTACACCAGGAAAGTTAAACTTAAACGGAGAAAGATACGATTGGACGGATTACGGTTTCTCTATTGGATCGGTTAGTAAAGTGTGGTATACTTGTGAATTATAGAGAGGAAACAGTATGTGCGGATACACAAGTAACTAAATGCATTCTGCATTCTCGACTCATCTGCATTAGACGAGGGAGGAAAGAGAGGGAGGAATTGATAGAAGCTCACGTACGAGACGAGTGGAAAATCTATTTTCCAAACGACGTATAGTTCCATCGTGTCACGTAGCTCATCGATCTTCTTCAATTAGTACTGCTGAACGTAATTATACGTACAGTCGAGGCAGCTTCGGTGTACGTGCTGTGAAAATCGTCTGCATCCATTACCAAATATTTGCGACTGATCTACGGCAACGTCGACGCGCGCACGCATACCGGCGTAAACGCATGTTTTCCTCTGTGCTCTCTCTATCTTTCTCCCCGTATATACATATAACACTGGCTGACAATCGGAAAATTGATTGCGCTTTCGCGGTTGCTCAAACGCCTCGTTCCGCGACTACGTATACTGCTTTCGATGTGTAGGTACCCGAAACTGTTATATATCGATATTTTGGTAATAGCTAATCCTCTAATACATTCTTTCCTGTTGCCACATCGGTGATGTCGCAGTCTCCATTGGCAGTTCGATCGGTAGTGTCATAATTCATTTAGTTGAATATTCGATTAGCGATTTTGGTTGATACTACTATTGGCAATTTCATTGACTAGCCGATAATCGCACAATTTTCACGTTTATCGAAAATTTTCTTAACCAATTTATTGTCCCATTTTCCTTGAAAATTTTGATGCCAATTTCCTCGACAAATTCACTGGTAATTTAGTTCTATCCGGTAGGTACTGTAGGGCCGTTAGTTTTTTTTCGATATTGGTCGCACACGGGTGAAAAATCTTTCAGACCGCGAGCAAAGTTTAGCCGCATGAACGAGTTTCGCGCTGGTGCAAAAATACAAAGAAGAAGACACGAAGAGGATAGTCATCTCGGGGCGGCCGTGGAAAGAAGAACGAGGAGACAGGAAAGGAAAGTCCACGGCTTGTGAGGTATAAAAATTTGCATGCCAAAATGACGTAGACGAAAAGGCTGGTATCCAATTTTCTTGTCGACCTGGTAGTGGCTGGATGTACCAGCTGGGGTTTGGGAAAATGGCGTGGTCGAAGAAAGCAAGGCTGAAAGCATGGCGAGGATAGCTCGAGGCCCGCTGCCGCGTCCGAGAGGGCAATGGCGATATCTCGAAGAGAGTTTGCCCGAAGAAGTCGGAGAGAAAAGCTCTTGCCCTCGTGGTACTTGCCACGTAAACGCGTGCTCACATGGCATAAAAACTCTCGGGTTACTGTGCTAGCCCCGCTACGTATATATGTAGTCGTGGAGAGCGTTCTGGATGGATACAACTAACGAGATATCGGATCGAGCAACTTTAGCCGTTCTAAAAAAAACAGGAGAGCAAACTTTATTTCGATACAATATGTTGCGTAATAAAATGATAACAAAAGATATAATCTTCGACGAGGGTCGATGCACCGCCTTCGGTCATCTTTCGGACATTGCATCGATTACACAAATATTTTAAAAACTGAAAATATTTTAAAGGTTTACCAAAATATTGATAATATTTATTTTGGTGTAATTTTTCTAAACAATTTTTCACACAATGTTTACGAGTGCTATGAAATTTCTCTATTTATCGAAAGACCCTCTTGGAACTCATCGGATCGAATTAATTGTTCGATCGTGTGTCTCAAAACGAATTTAATACTTTGTAACGAAATTTTACATGCAAGTTTAATCGTTTAATTATCTTTCCACACTCTAAACCGTGTAACTTTGTACGTGTAATGCATAATTACCTTGCGCCAATCAGGACAAAAGTGGCAGCTCGTTCGAGTAGCTTGAAGTGCTCCACGTGACTCTCATTGCCCAGAAAACGTTGTCCTATCACTTCGCCTGTAACAAAAGAACAAGAACGAAGATAAAATAAGGATGTACGAGAAGAACGCGTAATTTAATGAGAGAGCGTGTTGCACGCCATGAGGCGATCGTAAATCGACAGGTAGCGAAGGTAGAGATATTGGTTGCCCGTCGCAAAGACGCCCTTACGAGCTTGGTATAGTGGTTTCGATTCCAGATATCGGAGTAGGTACTGGCAACCACCAGTTACCCGATAGGATAGGCGTTAAGGCTTTTAGCCACGGTTTTGTTTATCCCTTTAAATACTGAAAATACTGCTAATGACTGTAAAGTTGCTATACGTAGCTTACCAAATTACGGTATTTCACGTACTCTGGATGAATTAATTGTAAGATCATTTTCCCCGCTTTACTTCACTGACACTTATAGAAAAGTAATAATTTTTTTGGCATCAATTTACAGTAACTAATAATCTTATTTCTCGGAAAGGAAGATCATTCTCGTTTTCATTGCACGAGCATTGACAGTTTATCATCGAGGAATATCTTGGTCTTAAAATATTAACTCGATTCAACATTCATCAGGCACATTTTTATTGGCGAGTACCTAATGTATGTCGGGAGAGAGGAAAACAATATTTGACGATACTTCCTTCTCTTTCGGCATATGGCAGTGCCTTTATTCGTGATGCGATTGATACGTTCATCGTGTATAAGAAACAACGCTGCGAATATGTTGAATCTAAATGTCGAGGAAAGCGAATCTTTGAATTCTTGGGCTTGTATCTGGGAAAACTTCCTGCAGTTCGGCATGCATAGTCATGAGAGTTGGGAAACAGAGTTTTCTATACTTATGTAGGTCAGAGGAAAGGTGAAAAGAGTCCGTAGTCCGTAGAATGGTTACGTGCCGATTGATCCAAAGTTTTTATCGATATAGGAATTCCGTATAACAAGAAAAAAAGACGAACGATAATGTTTACTCCAGAAATCGGAAAATTATGCAATCGTTGTTTTCTCTGTACCATTGGGCTATTATTAAGATCCATTCCATACATATAAAGTTGTATTATTTTTATTAGTATTATCACAATTAAAATGATCGCACGAACGATATCATCTTCTCTTAGCTTCGTTTTTTGCAACATTTTTTCGTCCATCTATAGTTTGAAAAAGCCACTAATCTTTCGTATTAAGTTTAATAACAGTTCTCGGATGGCTTTTAGAGATTTTTCAAGGTACATTACGTAATCTCAAATCCGGTATCACGTACCGCGTCGCAAATATAACTGCCGAGTAGTCTGAAACGGGTGTGTTTGTGTGGTTTTCTTCAAGCGTCTATCAGAGCCGAAGAATGGTAAGGTGGGATGCAATGAATAAAACTTGGCGGGGGATCGGTAAAATTACTGAGAAAGAGGTGAGGATGGCAAAAGAAAGCTCCCTCCCTCTCTGCCTCTTAGTTGCGGAAAAGTGGCTGGCTCACTTCGTCGCTCGAACGCGTGCGGAATAAATTAAAAATGTTGAACAAACTCGGAACGAATGCTCCGACGTGGTGATGTTGAGTGAGAGAAGGAAAGAAATAGAATGAAAGAGAGTGTGTATGTGTGTGGGTGTGTGTCAGAGAGAGAGAGAGAGAAAGAGAGCGGCGAGCAGAAACGGTAGGGAATGAAAGAGAGGGATATGAGAAGAGGGGTTCGGCGATTTAATGCGAGGTAAGAGGTAAAGTATGAAATTAAAAAAGCTTCATACCACCCCGTGACGCATAACTCTGGGCGACCCGTAGTCATCTCTTTTCTTCACTTCTTTCTATCTTCTTTTCCTTGTACTTTTTCTCTACCACGCATTTTTTGTTTCTTCTCGTTCTCCCTGCTTTTCGTTCTTCTCTCTCTCTCTCTCTCTCTCTCCCTCCTTCTGGCATAGACTCGGAGACGACGAGAGCCAGTTAGCCGGGGGATAATTAACTGTCTCTAGGGGATGCGCGAGTCTTGAATTATTCGTACGAATTTTCATTAAGACGAAAAGCCACATGCGAGGGACAAAGAGAGAACGAGAAGCAAAGAATGAGGACAAGGAGCAGGTACTAAAATAGAGAAAAATACACACACTCCCACACACACATACAGCCCCGCACACGTAGAGGTTAACAGAGGGAATTGAGTGAGAATAAAGTGGAAAAAGAAAAAGGCCACAGGTCTAATAAAAATATTGAAGAATGGTTATAACTGGGTACCGTTTCGATATATACGTATATATATGTCGAATCGAGTGAAATCGAATAGAGCAAGTATATATAGAACTTTTTTCAACAAAACGATTCTTATTCTCTTCAATTATCCATCGGTGACATCTTTGCTGGATTCGCACTTTGACCCTCCACCTCCAGACTTCGTTTCCGGCAGGGAAGTTGCACACCTATATATATATACGCTCGGGCGTTGGCGTATTTCGCACGAGGGAGGGAGATAGACATAGAAGGAGGTAAATGGAAAAGAGGAAAACTGCCGAGAGCTTCGCGAGTTGAAAGGGGCGGGGGAGCAGCAGGAAAAGGGGTAGGTGTGGATGAAGCGAGAGGAAGAAAATATTACCCCTGTCAGTTTGGCGAATTTATGTAGGACGCGGGAGAGCGACTAAACGAAAAAGTGCGAGAGAGAAAGATAGTTGGAAAACTGCGGCCACATCGGGGGTCGAATGTATACAGTTTGAACGAGGGTAAAGGAGAAAGACACATACATAGAGAAAGAATGCAGGGGTCTCGTCCGTGCTTGGGGGAAGAGATCGCTTTCAATTATCCCTCGTGGCACTTTGCTGGCCACACCACTCTCGATTCCGAGACTCCTCTGGTCGATCGACCGCCGATACCTCCCTCTAGGGAGGACCTTTCACACTTACGAATCCTCACTTGGCTTGTTTAGGTATATGGGTAGTACTATACGCATACATTCATCAATTCCCACGTGTATGAAACATACATCTATAGATAGCTCCCTCGTGAAGATAAATTTAAATATTTACAACTGGAAACTGGTCGTGGCAAGTTATAAATGCACCCAAAGGAACGTCGAAATATTTTACAAAACGTACCCCAAAACTTTCGTTGGAGCGTATGCGTTCTTCGTATCGAAACAAACCACTTCGAGCGAGTTAGCGAGGTTGACTTTCGAAAGTTGAAAATTTCCTCAGTGCACTGGCGTCGTCACACTACGAGAGCGCACTTTCGCACTGTTTCCGTATCGTGCGGGACGGAGTATACTCAAGAAGCACAGGGAAGAAGTTTGGGACCGTGCGAGTAGGTACCCCGTTCCTGTTGCAAGATCGCAACTTGTGTGAAAGTTGTATATGTATGTCTTCGAAACAAATACATGCACAGAACGACAAGTATAGTCAGGGACTGAGGTATTCGAGCGAAAATATATACATAGATAGGTATGTACGAGTCTCGCGCACGGTAGACGCGAACGGACGAATCGATATTCGCCTCGTTTTCACGGGACAATCAACCAGGTTCGCTTTGGAATGACTTCGATTTCGCGTTACCGGAAACGAGGCAGAGTGAGCCGAATGTCGGAGAAGGGATCTTCTATAGTTCACCCCTCCCGCCTCCTCACCCTCTCCCGTACACGTTGTTCGATCCCACCTTTGCAAAGCCGCGGAAACCATTCCCAGCATTTCCCAATCCCGTCGATCTCATGGCACATACAGAGAGCGAGAGAGAGAGAGAGAGAGAGATAGAGAGGAAGAGGTATAGATAGAGAAAGCGAGAGCGGTTCTCGAAAAGCGACAAGTTACAGAGAAGACCAAAGCGACCGCCCTCGTCCTACTACACTCACTCCTGGATGAGGTCGAAGTAGTAGACACTATTATACTATGCTAAAGTATCGAGGTGAAAGGGGACGCTAAGTAAGGACCAAGTGGAATCGAGAGCAACGAACCGTTTCACGAAGGGATGATGACGGGACGTAGTATGAAATGTCCGGTGGCCTCGGATCAAAGTTATACGAGATATACTCCGCTATAGTAATATGTGCTATCAGAATCACAATTAAGCACTGCGAATAGCTATAATTGCATTATGTGTGCAAATACAATCAGGTGGTGTAAGAGCGTCGCCAGTTAAAGAGATTCGACATATTACAGCGGCAAAAAATCCACTTAAATTTTTTTTTCTGAAATTACATGTTTTTCTTGATATGTGGTTCAAGTTTCATGAAATTTTGAGCAGTGGAAGTTTGTCAAATAATTTTTTTAAGTTAGCGTTTCAATTCATTAGAAATTCAAACTTTTTCAGAAAATGGTGTCTCCTGAAAGTTATGTTTTTTCACCTGCAATGTACCTTTTCTCGAAATCTACTGATCGTACTGGGATTTTTTTTGATATAACCAGTACATCCAAATGAATGATGTGTCGAGCCATTTAAAAAAAAAACGGTTCAGCCCCGAGAAAAATATATTTGAAAGTAAAAAAATATGGTAAAAAATTGTGATTAAATTTCGAAACGATGTTAAAAAATTCTGAAACAGGATATCGAAAGAGGACTCGACACATCGTTTATAACACTTTAATATACACGCACAATAATAAGAATTTTTCGACATTCAACCGGTTTCAGAATTGTTCTATTTCGAATATCCACAAAAACTCTGCACACAATTATCGGTAAAGCCCTTCTGAAGAAAACTAAAAAAAATCATCGAAAAATGTTTAATAGTTTTGAAGAAATCTGAATTTGAATCAAAGAAGATCCGATCGGAGCTTCCGAATATGTGGAACCTCCTTAATGGGTCACGGGACGGCAAAGTGATAGATAGATATAGATGATACGAAATGTGGGTAAAATGCATACAGTTTGCACAGATTTAATAGTTGAATATGGTTTAAATACTTTTCTTACAGTTTCTTTACAGTTTAAATAGGTTTGCGAGAAAAATATATTACATACAACATAATTTTCTCGGGTTTTTCGATTCTCAGTGCGAGCGCACGTCCGAACCCTTGGTCGTTCGCTCTGCTGGAGTGCACTTATGCACACATACATCGTTTTAACAGTGCTAGATATATCGAATCATGTTCTCAATCGACATACACCTGCAAAGGTACGCGTCCCAGAATGCATCGCGAGGGATTTGTAAATTGGACAATAACCGATCTGGCATTTAATTGCATTTTTTTCAAGTCTGTAGGGGATTGGAGGGTTAGCAGCCCCCCACCACCGCGCGCCGCCCGTGAGGCGGCGTGTGATAGGCCAATTACCCGGTACGAACGATCACAATTAGATAATGCGAGTGATCGTACTTACATCATGTGTACTGTGACAATTATGCGGTAGAAACTATCACAATCCTGTAATATGAGAATAGCGAAGTTTAAGCGATACGCAGAATCGTAATTACGATATATGTAGAACGTGTTACGACAATTGCGCGTGTAATATACCACGTAAGAGCATTTGCGTGTAATCGGCTAACGCAATTTCAATAAGTAACAGTAGTGGCCACTATGGCGACCCCCACTCCTATCCCCACTTCTTTTCCCCCACTCCGCGGTCGCCGAGTTCGCCGTGAGCTCGAGCGGCCGCGGATGCGGGGGGAGAGGTGCGCAGGAGGAGGAGGGGGGATGGAGGGTGTCGGCATAGTGGCGCGCTGTTTTTTATTTATTTATTACATTTTTTTAATTTATGATAATGAGTATATTTGGCTGGTGA
>JAPYZU010000697.1:0-29255 GCA_030523005.1 Tryphoninae sp. B BG-2022a
CAACAAGAAAAATATGAAGCTCGATTAAGTTATGGAAGTTATAATGAAAATAATTCGATTAAATTTTTGTAATTTCTGAGCTAATCTGTAATCAAAATTGAATTATACTTGTTTTTATCTTACATTAGACAGTATTTACTTGTTTTTTATTGTTGCAACAAATCCAATTGTTAATTCATAATTATTTTTTATTTTTTTAATTACTTTGTTATTTTTAATTCATTGTATTTTAATTAAATTTACACAAATTACAATTAGACAGTAGCTTCGTGCAAGGACAAAAAAATATGAGGGATCGAGATCCTGCTATATCTTTTTTTCTTTTCGGAACAATTAAAAAAAAATTTTTTTTTTTTAATTAAAACTTTTTTTTAATTCCGACTAATGTATATGTTTTTTTATGTATCGTTAGAATGCTTAGATCGTATAGTATGTTGTGACATATTTCAAGATCGCCGTAAACTTTTTTGGTTTTGTATGTAAAAAGAAACAATGACGAGGAATTGCACCGGGAAATTTTTTTTTGTCTCATGTCGCGATAAAGAAAAGGTTGGTCGAACGGTTAACGCCGTTGGTTTCATGGAAGAAATGTACCAACATCAAACTTCTCTCGCATCCCACCGATATCGTTACATTTACGAGCGTGGTTAACATGAAAATTTGCCAAAGACACTTTTTTTTTAACTCCCTTTCCAAGCTTTGCGAAGTAAAACGGCGTGTCGCATCGAACAAAAAAAACGGGGAAGACACAAGGCTAGACACCAAAATTTTTACGATGCGTTGTCGGTCGCGGCAAGGTCGTATAACGAGATTTACGAGGTTTCACGCCAAAAATCTCTGTTACAGATCCTCTTCGTCAACGCGTCGCGTTATACGAGCGTTTCTTCTTCGCAACGATCGTCCGGATCATTTTCAATTTGAATTCTCATTTCAAAAGGATTCAACGGTAATTGAGTTTTCTTTTTTTAAAGAATATGTGCAATCGAATTGCAATTTAAATTTTTTACTTTCAGCAAAGTTCAAGCTTCAAATTTAATTTGGATTTCAATTACATTCGAGGACAAAAATCAAAGTTCAACTTCAAAACCAAAATCACATTTGCCATTCTAAAATCATTTTTTTTAGAAAAATTAAAAAAATTGAATTTATTCAATTTTTGAAATTCAGTTGACTAATAAATTTGCTTTAATTAAAAATTTGCTACTTTATTATTTGAAAGATCAAAATTTTTGAAGTTTTTGAATTCTCAAAATGCAAATATTCGTTTTTAAAGTTTGATAAAATTGCGATTGTCGAAATTATTATAATATTTCTCAAATTATAAATTTGGCAATTCAGCAATACGTAGTAAATTTTTGAATTATTTCGATTCGTACAAGATCGAGAATTTTTTAAAAACTTGATATTCCAAAAATATATTAAAGTTTTCCACCCTGGTGCGAATACAGGACGTACAATAAAATGATCCTGAGGAAAAGCGAAGCTTTTCATTTTTATGCGGAGATGAGTTCGGACTATCTTGGCAAGTGATTATCTAATGTAAGTAGCGCGCCGAGGGAATTGCCATAGGGGGATGAAGGGACGAGCGTGAAAGCTGGACGAGCCAAGAACGACTACACTTATTGGAAAACTGGAAGCGATGAGAACGAAACTAGGGAAAGCTCGACTAGTGCACGCACACATACACACACGCAGAGGGACAAAGAGAGAGAGAGGGGGGGGGGCGAGGAAAAGCCAGGAAAAGTGACAGAACGAAAGAGGGTGCGAAAGAGGGAATTCCTTGATGGACAAAGTTCCCTCGGGAGCTGGTTACGATAAAGCGTCTCCAACCACAGCGTCTTGCTCCGGCTGAAATAGTCCACGCAACCTCGGAACCTTTTTGCTTATCCGACAACCCTTGGCTGACCGGCGCACTTGTCCGTTGAATATTTAACAAACATCTTTTAGTGGATTAAGCATTTTCCAACTGCGAATACGAAAGCTTTGGACGATTATGGTCCTGGTTGAGCGAGAACGAGGAGAAGTAATGGAAATGGACCGAGGGAAAATTGTGGAGAATTATTATTTCTTTATATTATTATTTTGCCTCGTTTGGTTAGAAGATAAAATCTTTGTGACGAGATATTTCACGAAAATATGGAAAAGTGTTAAGGGGAAAGTTAGAAATATAATTTAAAATAGAATTTTTGTAATTCATATTTTTAGCGAATTCTAACTAAAATCTTGATTTTTCATATTTTGCAAGAATTGAAAATTTAATTTTTAATACAAATTGTCAAGTTTCAGAATTAGAAGCTTAACATTTGCAAATCAAATTTAAAAAACCCAAAAAATCAAATTTTCGTGTATAAAAATTTGGATTTTTGGTTTTTAAGTGTGCTAATCTTGAAATTCGAATTATCACAACTCTAGATTTCAATTTAAAACTTTAAAAACAGAATTTCAAACTTAAAAAATTCCACCAAGTTCAAGAACTCCAATTTCCAAATTACCAAAAAAACAAATTTTCAAATGTCCATTATTACATTTCACTTTTATCCAAGACCTTCATTCGACACATAATTTCTTTTTATTTAAAACTTTCGAAGAACGAGGTAACCGTTACGCGTACTTGTAAGCTCGGTGACTTCCAAGATGGGCGTTTCATTATCCATTGTTCTCAATTCTTTCATCTTCTTACAATATCCCCTTTGCTTTCCTTTTCCTCTCTCACTGTGTTCCCATATTTTTTTTCCCTTGCTTTATTCGTTTATTTTTCGTCTCATGTACTCGTCAATTTTATTCACGCTGCTCCGTTGCGATCCGGTTTTTTTTCCTCGTACAAAACCCACTCGAGATGGATGCGCGTATCTGGTCTTTGCCGCTTTTCCACTCCTAAACGTATTTCCCTCGAGTATACACGACCCAAAAGGGGAACCCACGCGACCAATCGCACGAAAGACTCTCGCGCGTTTTGCCGGTTACCGCATGTAGAGAGACTTTTCTCTCTCTGTCTCTCTCTCTCTCTCTTTTGCTCTCTTTCTCTCTCTTTCTATGCTTAAACGCGAGGGAGAATCGTGGATACCTCATCATCGTGGAAATGGGTGTACATACGCGAGATTAAAGTCTCTCGTTAGGGGACTTCTTAGATACCTCCTGTTCTTACTTTTCTTTTAATCCGGACTCTTTTGTAAACACTAATGAGGCTCTGAGCGCATTAACTGTATGGACGAAAAGAGAAATAGGGAAAAATTTCTGATCTCGGTCAAGAGCCCGAAAAACCCGGTCAGCAACTTGTTTACAAATTTTTGGGTGAAACGTTTCTATTCCAGGTTTCTTTCATCAAAGCTTTTCGCCAAAAGAATCAAAGTTCCGAAAAATGTAGCATATTTTTTTGATAGAAATATGCTCGTACCTAAATTTATATTTTTGGTCTGAAAAAAAAAGAAAATAAGAAGAAAACTATATTTTACTTAAATCTTTTCTTCAATATTCTCGATAAAAAAAATTCTAGCAAATAATTAATAATTTTCCTTAAATTTATTATCTAATATTATTTCCTGGATTGCGTTAAATTTTCCAGTCTCTCTTTTCATGACACTTATACTTCCGGTCTGAAAAAAGAAAATTTCAAACAAAATTTTAATCCTATCTCTTATCAACTGACAAATTTATCAAGATGAGTGAAACATCGACTGACTTATGACTATAATCAAACATTTCCAATCTCCCCCTCCCCGATCGATTCAACAACTTATTTAATTACAAAATTTTCCCAAAATTGTTCGGAGTTGTCTCTAAAGAAAGATTCTCCTATAAAAAGAGGAACGTTTTTCAGAAAGCGTCTTCATCAGTCTTTCAATCGATATCCGTGGCGAGAAAAGGCGTATCGTAGTTACCGGTATGCGCGAGCATTTGTACAAACTATTATTACGGCACATACGGGATGTTCGTCGCGTTTCCTCGTGAATATTTATGGTGTGCGGGCGGATATTTATTATACAGCGATATATATAGTAACGAGTCCCTCGCTCGACATATACACACACACATATACACACACACACGTTTATATATATATATATATATATATATATATATATATATATATATATATATATAATATATGTATAAAATCTGTTTTTCTATGTATATATATATATAAATGTCTATTTTTCTATGTGAGTATATATATAGAAAAACAGAGATATATATATAGAAAAAATCTCTGTTTTTCTATGTGTGTAAGTGTATATATATATATATATATATATATATATATATATACTCATACACATAGAAAAACAGAGATTTTTTACTGCATACATAGTAAAAAGTCTCCTGGCGCAAACCTGGCGGGCGTTTGTCGACGGAATGAAGCAAAGCTTGTGAGGGAAAGAAACAGCATTTCGTGAAACGCGATTCCTTAAAATGCTAATGCGCCAACACGGGGAACGAATTTTATTCTTACGGTAGGATATATACGTTTTTCGTGCGGTACGGTTTGTCGGTGCGATGAATAAGGGGGCTGAAGGGGAAGGGAGGGGTGGGTTTGGGTGGGGGGAGGGGAATTGGGAGAGTTAGAGGTACGGAATTTGGGATTGCTTGGGAATGAGAAAGGGGTGGGGTCGTTTCGAACCGAGAGAATCTCGCGGGATCGCGTAACCGAATTAGTTGATAGGAGGATTTATTAGTGGCATCGCTCTTTTTCAAAATCAAATCTTTTTCATACGATATGACGATTTTTATAAGGAAATTTCTGCAGATTTTTTAATTTGTAATATTTTTGTTGTTTTGATTTTGTAATTTTGTGTAGTTTTTTTATAAAGTTCGTTTTATATTCATTGATTTTCGCATATTGGATTTTTTTTATTATTTCGTTGAAATTGTCAAATTTTGAATTCGATGTTAACTCGTTTAAAAATTGACGTGAATTATCATAATTTGTTTACAATTTTTAGCAAACAATTTTTAGCTGATTCTTATTCTTGAAACGACTTTCTTTTCATCAAATACGTTTAATCAATTTTTCAAATCGTGTCTTAAATAATTTTCCAATCGTTCCAACTGTATTGTTTTTTTTCTTCGTAAGATAAAAATTGGCAGGAACAAGACGCGTGCGATATTTGTAATTCGAATGCCCCATACACGAATTGTCAGCATCGTTCTCTCGTACAGGACGAGCGTAGTCGTCGCTCGTTTCTCTCATCTCCTTTATCCCGAGAATATCGAGTTATTCGTTCGCATTATAAATGTATGAAACATAACTCGCGAGATTGGCTCCTGGCGGGTACCGCGAAGGGGAAACAGGCGTTTTCTACTGTTATATAGAGCGACTAGAGACATATCTATATTTATATATATCGTCATGAATTTGATTCGCTTCGTTCGACACTACGAAACAAGGAGAAGACGATCGACGGGCAATCGCGTAGCGGAGAGAACCCGAAAGTTTTCTCCGTTGGTTATACGAAGTCTGGTTTCGTTCTCGTTGCACCCCCTCTACCCTCCCGTATTCCGATATAACCTCGAGTAGAAGCGAGACGGATGAAAATGATCGACGAGCGTGAGATTCAATTTTGACACTGGAGCATAAAGGACCATTCGTCATGTTGCAAAACTGGCGTCCGGAAATATTTCAATCATCCCAAAATAGAGCATGTATTTTCGTCAGATTTAAACAAAAAAGAACGGAAGGGTAGATACGTGTCTTCGATATAGTACATAAATAAAGCTCGTGTATAAACACGTCGATTTATTTATGATCAAAGTCTCGAGAAATTGAGAAGGTTACTCGATTTGGCGGATAGGGCTGTAGTTGATAAGGGCTGTCAAAAGGGCTAGTTGATAACGGTAGTCAATAGGATTAGCTGATAAGAACTTATAACAAGAGTTGTCGATGTACCTTATTATTATTAACTTCATTTTTTCAAACTTCTTTTTTGAGTTTTGTCCTTGACCCTATATAAGGGATGTTGTCAAGGGTTACTTGTAGGGCTCAATAAAGATAGTCGTCAATTCCTTTCTTTATGTTTAATTTGGCAAGCTTCATACCCGAATTGTATACAAGGGTAGCCAATAAGGGTCGTGAATAAGGGCTGCTTATAAGGGTTGTCGATAAGTACACAAAAAAACGTATTTTCAAAATCCGCTACTTTTCATCCCCGATTCGGTGACAATTGTTTCGTCTAATTGTGGGATTAATGGAGGATCTGGTGGATATATGATGCGTGCATAATATCCCAAGTTGTAGGTGAAATGGAAAGCACGTACCTACGCTGAGCCAACAATGGCTGTTACAGAGGGTTAGGAGTGGCAGTAGAATCAGTCGGGTTAGTGGCACGCAACTTTCATCCCCCTAACACACCCTTGCGACGCTTAGGGCTCAGTACGTACAGCGTGGTAGCTTTTGTCGCACAGACTTTAACAACGATTACCATCCCTCCTTTTCGTGTATAGTGTACCTCAGCATGAACTATATATATATATATATATATATATATATATATATGTATAGATCCTTAGACTGTAGTTTATAAGTGCTGTAATCATTTGCTTTCAACCGTTACGCACTGGGTAATTGGGGAAGTTAAAAAACTCGAAACGATAATCGTCAAACCACCTTTGTGCTAGACTTGGCTAATGAAGCTTATGATTATTCCTAACGTTTTCATACATAATTACGTGCCATTAACATCTCAACGAGTGCCTGTCAATGAAAATGTATAGAATTGACAGATGATAATTTGTTGATACATCTTGATAAATTAGTTACAAAATTCGATTAAACGTAAGTAAACAAAAATTAGAAACGTATAATTCGAGTCGTGATTTTTCGTGAATAAAGGATCAAATAAAAGTTGCAAAAGTCTGGCGAGCAAGGAGAATTATATAGTAGGGTTTCGTCGCGTCAATGGTAGTCGTCCGGTTAACGAGGTTTAGGAAATTTATCGTCATCTACGATAGCCTGTGAACCACCCAATTTCACGTGACCTTCGATAGACGCGTTACTTTTCCTGACACCAGTGGAGGTAGCAGTGGTGATGGTGTTGGTGGTGTTTGGAAGGGTGGAGCATATATAGTAGACGTATACAGGCACGATTCTCCAGAGGACCTCTTCCCTTTCGCAGTCTCACTCGCACGGGAGTCTAACGAAAACTTTTCCTCTTTTTCTCCTCCAACGGTGGGAAGAGCGGTCTTGCGTTTCGCAACCCCTATGGATGGATGGGTAGATGGATGGAATTGGATCAGAGGGTTGGCGAGAGCTCTGGAGAGGAGGCAGCGTAAGAGTGCAAAAGACGAGAGTTGGGTAAGGCTGCCCATGTACGAGAGACACGATAAAGTTGACTCTCGTACTTGTCCGCTTTCAGGGACGCTCCACTTCCCCCACCACTTCCCAGCGCTCGGCCAATCAAGCCCGCCGCGCTGACCAATGAGCGATCTCGAGCTCTCACGGGCACGAGTAGTGGGGGAAAATCATACAGTATATCCCTCATTGTTATTAAAAATGTTATTGTATCGGTGGAAAACAATAAGTAGAGCATTTTTGTCGAGGATGACGATTTTATTGAAACGTCCCATTGGTATTACAACAGATTTTTGCTATAATAGTAAATATTGTTTGTTCACTGGTAAATCAAACAAATAAACAGTACGCTAGATGGCGACATCAGTATTTATAGATCGTCGATATCGCTACTGCGCGTAGATCTTTTTGAATATCCTATGACATTTGATAAGCCTTTATAGCTATGACAGAGTTTTTTTATTGCAAATCATCAAAAATTTCTTATTACATGAGTTATCCGGTATTTTGATAGATGCAATTTAATGTTAATGACGAGGGTGGAATAAAAAGTTTATGCGAACGGACGTTGGGCTTTTGATGGGAAGTGGATAGCGCGGGGATGGCTCGAGGCTTTTCTCTCTCTCTTTTTTTTTAGGGGAGACGTAGAGAGCTTGGATACACACTGTTCCCCGAAATGACCGATTCTGGCGCTTTAAATATTTTATTTCAAACATTTCCCGTAGGCGAGGGTCCCTCATCGGCTTTTGGATGGGGCCGAGGCTCGGCCCTTCGCACGGGGTACGATCCTCCCGGGAATTTGAAAGTCGCTCGAGCTCGTCGAATCGTTAATCCCGTTTAGACCGGTTGTATGTCGACGTACACCACGTTGTACCTCATATTCGAGCCCTTCATTTCTCCTACATACGTCGATTTTTTTTGTGTCCAGTTATCATCCTTCTATCGTAAGTTAGTAATCAGCCATATCATGTTTTTCTCAAAATTATCAATTATTCGCATAATTCGAGAATTTGTAATATCCCGCGAACATATTTTCAATCAATCGAGATAAAAAAATGTTTATCTATTTTCATAGCGTGGGATATGTTCCATAAGTTTTGGAAAATATGGCTGACTTTACAACGAACACTTTGTATCTACCATTTCCAACCATAAACCTGCAAACTGTTCAATTTTAACGCTTTCCAGACGAAAGAAAATCGCTGCGAAATTCGTTCACGTTGGGTATTACGCCTCTGGGGTTGTGAATTTTCACGGATTTTTCATAGAGGGTTACAGCTTCTCTTGTATATATCTACGCAGACATATCCTCGATCTCAATATTCGAGAAAACACACGGATTATGGTATTAAAATGTGTTATGTCCTCCTACCAGGGAAAACAAAATGATGACGTAGAAGGATAAAACCTGGGAAATGACACGAGGTTGATATAAAAGTGGGGCTTTATATTTTAGCTCGTAGCCCTCGTCTTTATTGATCGAAAGCTTTTTTGCATTATGCATGCATTTTCTCAATTTAATTTAATTTCATTAATTCAATCGATAATGAATATCCGTTGAATGCCTCGAGAGGTCGTTTAAACGGAGATTTACTTAGCAAAAAATGAAAAAAGTACACACACAAAGGATAGAAGAATTTTATTCCAGGACTTCGTGATATTTAATGGAATGGGTTGATGAGTCTTTCCACTTTGTTCGATAAAGAATTCAAACCGAACTACTCCGCAAGCTTGCACGCCCTGAAAAAATGAATGCCTGTGGCTACAAAGCCGTTCTTTTTTTCCAGTCTCGTTAGAAACCGTTGGAAAAATCGGAAAAACAAAATAAAAAAATAAAATTTTCAGTGATCAAACTTTTCCGACAAAATTGAGAGAATTCCTACAGCATTTTTTTCTACCAGGTATTTGGGACAAATTTCACTGGAAGTTTCATAATTGCGTGAATAAAAAATGAATCGTATTTTTTAACGGTAAAGAAAAATAATTTTTACGTTTTTCATTTTCGGAAAATTTCAGAAAATTTTTGTTAATTAAATAATTCAACTCTTTTACAAACAATTTTCATTCACACGTATTTTTAATAATAAATTTTTCAGTTTCTCTGTTACATTCTCCCAACAATAAAAAAATGTGCACACATTTATATTTTCCTCGAGTCGACTTTTTAGAATTTAAAAAGCAAAATAAAAGTAGCCAATTGTTAACGTTACAGAAAGGCAACAAAATATTAGGTTACGAGGACCCAGAATTTTGGACGACTCCCTTAATGAATCCATTGTTCGTTACGTTGAAACATTTTCCAATAGTGAGATTTTCATTAGTTATCGCGAATACGGTGTGACAGAACAGAGAATAACAATGCGCGACTACCGATCTCTTTTCCCAATGTATAATCGGGCGAGCGATCTATTCTCGCGTACCATATGTCAGGACCAGAAATGTCAATCACGTTGGAGATATCGGGTGGGGTGTGCGTGAGTGGCAGAACGAGCGGAGCTCAAGTCTCGAAGTACGTTACGGTGTACGACAGCTTCTTTCCTTTTTTTTCTTTTTTGTTTCCCCGATCGTGTAACCAGGAAACCCGATACTCCCAGAACGACGGCTCTAATGACTGGGTTTGCATGCATGCCCCAAGAGTGTTTTTCTTTTTTTTACCCGGTCGCTCCGGGTCGCACAACGAAAGCGACAGTATTACTTTACCAACGCAGATTCGTGTCGTACGTAGGAATACTCCACAAAGCCCACGAGAGAGAAAGAGAGAGGGAGAGAGAGAGAGAGAGAGAGAGAGAGAGAGAGAGCCGAAGCCCTTTGCTTTTATCGTCCCTTCTCCCTATCTGCCCTTCTAGTTCACGTTTACTTATGGAAATACAAGTCTGAAGTTCTCCGTTACATCTATGGTAGTTACCTCTTTCTAACATAAGAATTGAATCTTGAAATGCAGTCCTACATGATCAAAAGTTAGTTATTTTCTTCCCAAAAACAAATTGGTTTATGAAAAATACGTTTAGGGCTAGGAGAATCAAAATTTTCTTAAAAAGAAAAAAGCCCGTGTGAGAATTCAAAGAAAATATAATTTTCATGCTATTACTGTATAAACGTGATTAGGTAACCCAATCGACGGGCGAATGACGGAAGAGTGTCGAAAGGGCCATTCCCATATTTCTATCGTCCCGTAACCCAATGATAAGGGTGCCTATGGGTTGCGAGGGTTGCGACGCAGCACTTACGCAGTAAACTCGCGACGTCGCCGCAGCCCTGAAGGTCCTGAGGGAAAGAGAAAACCTTTAAAAAAGGAAAAAGTAACATTCTACCCACCATTCGATAAAGGGAAATAAAAAACTTGAAAGGGAAAAGTGACAATCGTCCTTCGAGGAATACCAATAATTTATCCGTTGGTCTTCGATAAAACTTCTCAAGTGTTAACCGAGTTTTGGTAGGCTGGAATAAAATTTGCTGTGTTCTAGCGAATTTTGTCATATCGAGTTCCAAGTCATACCCGTAGGACCCGGGTACGAGATAACGAACGGTACAAGCAGTTTGGAAAAGCTCCCTCGTTGGCACAGGAAGAAATGTCACCAGCAACTTGACCCCATACGGGCAACCGCTATAAACTGGCATCCCGGAGACATACTGGAATGGCCTTTCTTAATTTCGTCCATAGCGAGGGTGGGCACACACCATCGTCCAAAGAGTGACAACGGGGTTCGCCTTCTTCTCGAGCTTGGCTCGAACGCCTCGGTCCTGTTTCATTCCTGGACGATTGCAAGAGAAGGGCAGTGCCCGGTGCCTATATTTTCTCATGGGGTGTACCGACACCGACGACAGCTTTAGCACCATGCAATCAATAGATAGCGTATAGGATCCTGAAATTGTAGTATCCTGGGTAGGACAACCCTCTGCAGTACCGCAGGCACCATCACCATCAAAAGCAGCAAGAATGTACATGGATACCCTACTCAGCCTCGATCCAGGACTTGGACCCCTTGCTGCCCTCTCCTCCAATCTCACTGCTACCCTTATAACCGACAACTGGAACGTTCGCCCCCTGGCAAATGCACCTTTCTTCGACTCTAGAATGGGTGCCCTTTCGTGATATATTTCCCTAGGCTTTGCAACGTGGCCAGCTTGTTTTCCCACCTAACGCTGGATGTCCTACAACAAAGAGCGGTTTACGAAAAAATACTGGCGTCGTTGTAATCCTGGCACGTGTGTGATTTTAAATCGGGAATGGAAGGCCACAGGGCCACGATGAAATCCGAATAAGTGTGGAATTTTTCAGGAACTGATTCAAATCACAACTACTATCGCTGGATCCTGTCGCCGTCAGGAGAGATGGTCGACTCTCAAGGATTTGTTTCATTTCTCTTATCGTATCGCTGTCTTCTGGAACGGGTATCATGATTATATTCCAAATAGCCCAGTGACTTTACGATCTACATGGATGGTGCAGTTTTTTTCAGGAGGTGTCCTGATGAATGTGGCCGTTATCGGAATTGTAAAGTCCAAACTAAATTGCTTAGATAAGAGAAGGAGGAC
Organism: Tryphoninae sp. B BG-2022a; assembly: GCA_030523005.1. Classification (NCBI taxonomy): domain Eukaryota; kingdom Metazoa; phylum Arthropoda; class Insecta; order Hymenoptera; family Ichneumonidae; species Tryphoninae sp. B BG-2022a. Next base: position 11,822 of record JAPYZU010000697.1, read on the forward strand.
TGGGCTTCTGGGTGTTTTACCGGTTTTTCACGTGCATTTTCTAGTTATACCAACCGATAGATAACCGAAAAACCTCAACGAAAGCAGAGGAAAGGTTGGACCATAGGCTAGGATTGGTTCCCTTTTCTGCCCACTTGAAGCGACTCTGGTCGGGAAGTTATATTTTCTCTACCCTAGCCATACTTCACTCGGCTTCTTCATTGCTCGTTCCTCTTTTCCTTACGTTTATACAACGTGTAGCAGCAGATTCTTGGCTACCTCACGCACAATATCGGAAGACAACTTTTATTGGCACTATTTCATGGTTGTTCTAATTTACGATTCTGCGTAGAGAACCCAACCACACATCACTGCTCCCAGCTCATTCTCGTAGGAAACCACTATTTTCATACAAGACAGATAATCATTCTAGGTGGTCTCACCAATAATTTACGACTCAATGAAGAAAACCAATACCCCAGGCTTCGTTTCGAAACATTTCATGGGTATGAACATTTCACACTGGCTTGTTTTAAATCTCATCTTCCATTCACGAGTTTTTTTTAATAATCGACAAATCCATTTCTACTTACGATTTTTTATTTTTTAAAATATGGAATATTAATTAATTAACTCTTTCAGGCTAGACATATAATGGACATATCAATATATCGTTAGAAATTTGCTAGCCAAACAAGCGAAGGACCATTCCATGGCAGCGACACCTAAGACACCATTAGTGCCATCTGGTAGCAGAATGTGACATTAACGACTCCCTTTCCCAGCAGTTTGCTTTACAATTCTGCTTTACCCGTGATTGCACTGAACCCAAACAGTAAAGATTCGAGATACTGCGAAATTACGTGGATACTTATGCTGAAGAAAGGGTTTTTGACGGATTAAGGAAATCCCTGATGATCGGCGAGATGAAATTGTCGTCTGGGCATTAAACTTCCGATAAGCTAGTCGTATCGTACACGCGCAGTTGGCTAGGTGTTAGTTGGGCCACTTGCCTTGGCGATCTTAAAGGAGAAAACTCTGGCGAAGTAAAAGATGGAATATATAAGGAAGGTGGTGCTGATTAACAAGGTCTTATCGTCTTCCAACTGGCAAAGCTCCAATAATCACCTTGAAGACCCTACCGGTTAATCCTAACCTAATTCCTCAGCGTGACAGAGAGGCCGGTGCTACCTCTCTCAAGCTAGCTCGTTGACGCTCTTGGAAGAACGAGCATCGCGATACACAACCAGCTCTCCTTCAGGGAACACTCCACTACTTTTACAAGGAGAATGTTAATTTCTGCACCATCAAAAATGTTCAACCCTCTACCAGCAATGTTAATTTATTCCCCTCGTCCGTTGGCTTGAGCCTGCTAAACATTTTAATGCTTTCACGAATGTTTAAAACGTTTCATAAAATTTCAATGTGATGATGGCAGCTAATCAATCAGACTTTAACGAGCTTTCGATTTCCACTTCATCGAGCTTACCAACATTTTTATTGAACAATATTTAGAAGGTTGTCGTCTTTAGTTTTTGATAAACTTCAGTTTGCTCTTCACTATTCTTCCCTAGACTTTTAGTTATCTTTGATGACATTTGCAATTTCTCATCAAGCTTGCAATTGTTAACTCATTGTCAGTAAGTAACTATAACTCACATCCATTCGTCTTGTTTTTCCTCGATTTTTTTCCAGACCGACCCGTATATTTAGGTACCTTTTTCTTTATTTCTTTTCACGACTTTACAAACCCAACTCCCATCCTCGTTCGTGTTTTTCCATCTTTATTCATCGTATTTCTTCCATTGCCGAGGCTTTTCATTAATCTTGTCTCCGGTACCGTGTTACAACTTGCGGCAAAGCTGCACAGGAGCGGTCGACTCGAAGTCCCGTGGTACCCGACGACGGAATAAGACGAAGGAAGTAGGAACGGCGGCATGTTGCTCCGTTCTACATTAACGCATTTGTGATGCAAATGCCTTCTGTTGGCCCCCTCGAACGGTACGTTCCGTGTTCCCTTCCACGGACGCGGCTTCTATATCTACTTTCCTATATTCTCGCTCCGTCGTTACATCATTGCGGGAGGATTCAGGCACTCCGGAAGGGACTCTGATAAGCACTGTGACGAACCAAAAGTGGGCGGACAACCAGTTTCTTCGATTGATCGAACATTTAATTGTCGTCGGATCCGCACGATGTCGATTCTCATAAAGCTCTTTCCAGGACTTTCACGAACCATCCGTGAAAGACTTTGGTATTGGTGAGTGAAAGGAAGTGGTTTGATCCAATTGCAAAGCTTGCACATTTGGATGATGCAACTGTTCGCATTATTAAAGCGTTCAGTCTGCTTCTTGTCAAGAAAGTTTCCTCAAGGATTTTGCTTGCTCGTCTGGAAGTGATCTTGCAGACTTGATGGATTTGGACTTTTCCAAGATTCGACCTGATCAAAAGAATTGGAATCGTACTCATTGAGACATATGTGAAAAAGTAGGCTATAATATTTGTATCTTTGATTTCGAACGTGACTAATCGTAAGTTTGGTTTGAGGAGACATTCCAGAGAAGCTACTGTTAACACAAAGGTGACGACATCTACCTCACCATTTATTAAGGGGCAGTGGGATACTTAAAGTTGCAAATTGAAACGGCTTCCCATCGTTTGCCAAGTTGTCTGGGAGATTGAGGGTCGTTCGTTTATGACCCGATTGGATACAAGTTGACGTCGACCCGTGAATATTTAAGGACAGCTAACGACTTTCTCTTACTTTAAGCTAGGTTTCAATGAATTCAGCTAGGTAATGAAGGATACAAACAAAAGAGTTTGTTATGTAGATTTATAGCCTCAACTGACTTCGTTTCTTTCAAGATTCAAGGAAAATCTCTAGTTCTGCGAAGTTATGCTCAAAGGATTAAAGCTAGATAATTAGCAGGAATCTAGGATAGCAAATAGACAAAACTAGTTCTCATGCACTTTTTGAAGTCTTCGCAAGCCTCTACCTCGCTACTTCCGGAATGAATAATCACGAGCAAGGAAACCGAATAAATTTCGTCGCGGTGAAACCGTGACGGATAGACACGGAGAAGTCGATCAGCGAAGATACCAAGACAGGACAAAAAATCTTACGCACTATGGGACAAAGGGACGAAGTCACGTGGACCAAGGAACTCCGGATGGGAAGAGAGGACGAGCGAGAAAAAAAACGGCTACACGCACGAATGATCGTTCGCTTGTTTTCGCCTCGTAAGAAAGACGCCCGAAAAAAAATAAGAGCATTAGTATTGATCCCAGAAAAATTAATGAGGAAATCAGAGACTGGAACGCGCGAGGCTGGCGCTGGGTACGCGAAGGGTCCAAAGAGAATTCCGGAACGGAAGAAACTTTTCCAACTGTCATTTGTTTCTCGTAGTTACGCTCCCTAAGGCCGGTGGAGAGCCCGCGCATCAAGACATCGGGAAAGGGACGAAATGAGTGAGAGAGAGAACTCTCTGGTCGCGTCCCTCAAGAGGGTTGTCTCCTTTCTGCGTTTTCCCTTTCGATGCGCGTACGTCTCTTATACACCCTATCTCGTTTATATCCATGTACGGTCGCGGCTATATTCTCGTAGGAAATATATAAAAGTCCTCGTACGCTTTCACAAGAAAATTATAAAAATTCCTAAAAATACTTGGGACACGGAATATTGAGGGCAATGAGGGTCATCGATGAAAAAATATATTTTAAGGAACATCCGGTTATTCTTTTGAAAAAAAAAATATATTTTTGGTTAAAATCTTATTTAGCCATTTATGTTTTAAGGGGGTGAAGGATAATTCTTGTGGAGACTAGTTGGTCAAACATTTTAGGAAACGAAGCTGATGTCACAGTTTGGGAATTGAATTTATGAAGGAAGGGAATAAATAATCGTTAACATTTGTAATATCGATCTGCTATTGGTAGAACCGTTTTCTTAGTGTTCTATATTAGGCCACTCTGGTCTAATTCTTTCGTAGGGGAATAGCTCGCGTATAAAATACGTCGGCAGAGAGAAGTGGGCTGGCAGTTAGTAGTCGTAGCTTGATGGAACGATTCCTGCGAGACATTAGTCCAGCTACTTCTCATGATGGAACCGAACATCGTCTTAATCGGGATTATATCGTCGTTATTGCAACAAATAGCGATCGTTAACGTTAACACCCTGCAAATTGTTGTATCTTCCCTAGTTTTTTTGGGGATGAAACTTTCTTTTTCGCACATTCACTGTTTACTCCGAAGAATAAAAGTAGTAAAGAACAAACATTAGAAACTTTTAGCGATTATTTTATTAAACTTTTATTCGATCAAAAATTATGCCCCAGTAAATATTGACTAAGAGTTGAATAAAGTTGAAAATGGGTTGAGTACGTTTTCAACTTTTTTCTTTGAGGGTGTCAAAAGGGCTTAAGGACACGTGCTTTATCCCTTCGACATTCCACGTATCCACATTACTTCTTTTTCACGTTCAGAGTGAAAGGGGAAAGTGGAATTGATGGAAAACTCTCCAAGTGTCTATTGGGATGACGAATGTCATAATGTATCGAATACTAATACTTATACGTCACAAAAGCAGCCCTTATCAGGCTCTCTGTCTCACATCGCACGTTATTGTATACTCGTACGTTCGTTTGAATGGAATCTCTGCTGGCGACAGGCAGTCGTTTGTTCACTCAACCCAGGGGTCTGTAATACCCATCGTACCAACTTCCGCGCATCTAATGAGAGAGAGTGAGAGAGAGAGAAGAAGGGAGGGAGAAGGGAATGAAATTCTCGCTGTTATTCGATCGAGCTCAACGAGTCGCAAGAAATTTTACTTTTGTCGTCGACAGAAGGACCTACATCGAGTAAGCAGCGTGCGAGGCTTATGTTGAAGGAAGGCACGAGGGAAACGAAGGAGAGAGTTGCAGATGAGCTACTGTGGGTGATGAACGTAGAGAGAAAGAATAGGGGCGAATTCCCTGGTGTAAGAACGAAATCTTGTAAATACGTCAGTGACAGAGAACGAACTTTTGGGTGACAGTATTTTTTCCTTTCGGTGAATTCTCTAAATGACTCGTGGAATTATTCACTGGAGTTTGAGTCCTAAAGGTTAAACTGGTTTCTTGACCTTCGACTGTCGTATGGTACGAATCGATTCGACAAACATGGAAACATTAAGGGGGGGGGGGGGCAAAATTGAAAAATTATAATTTTTCACAATAACAATTTTACAATCAAAGATTAAACAATTTTCAATTTCGAAAAGCTGTTCAAATTTGTGTACAGTTACAATAAATTTTGAAATTGGATTATTCAAAGGATGGATCATTCAAAAATCGAATGTAACGAATCAAATGTAATCAAATTTTATAGAATTTTCAAACTGTTTATATTTGTACGTACTTCCTGCAATGTATTTAATTGTTATCTGGGATTAATAAAATTGGATATTCTTAGAAAACGTTCGTTCTCGAAATCAATAACGTTCGTCCTCGAATTTTTTCCATTTTTGAATCAAAAGAATTTTGTCAATTGTGGGATTTTTAGATTCGAATATTAGCAGGGTTGTAAACAGATGTAAGGGGTAGTTTCGTTCCTCTATTTCTCACGTTTTTCTCAGCCAACAATTTTACACGTATTCTCGAACGATTTCATCCGCACCATTAAGTTTCTGATCGGTATAGCGTACGTAATCTAAATTACGAATGAAAGACCGTCCCGATCAATCTTCATCCACTCGCCGACCAATTTTCTTTGAATCAATCTTAATTAATCGAAATATCTACCCCTTTTTCGGATTGATTTCCCAATGAACACGGAAACGATCTAATCCCCGAAGTTTCTTTTTCTTCTTGTGCGTTATACGTCCGTACCTACCTTTATGATCGATGTTTCTTCATTTTGATTTTCGCACCAGGCGATAGTGAGAAAAGGGTCGAGATTCGAGAAACTAAAACTTTTTCTTGTGGACATTGGGCAAAACAATCTTAAGAGAAATTCCAGAGTTTGCCCCTTTTTCAATACATTTCAATGACAATTATCAAATTCATTGAATTCGATCAATATTTTTATTGTAATTCAAATTTTTCAATTTTATTATTCTACGATTTTGTATTTTATTATTATTATCGTTTTTTTTTGGTGGATTTTATCGACGTGTTTTTTTGTTTTTTTCTCCTGGTTATTGCACACGAATATACGTCGACAGACTCCTCGGTCCAAGTTAAAAGAAAAATTTTATATTCCATTTTATCGTATACAAAAAAGAATGGATATAAAAAAAACACTCATCCTTCGATGAATAATGTATCGCATGACGTGCCGGGGTCGATAAAATTTGGACACATTCGGGAAAAAAATGTAATCACGATAAAAGTCTTCTGTAATTTTATACGGGATTCAATGGACTCAGCCCTCATGGGCGGGGGTCGTGGCAACGAGAAAGCCAAAAAGAGAGACGGAGAAATACAGCTTTCTCGTCATGCTCTTTTAGTTTTTTTTTACGCATTTTTCGGACATCTACTTAAAGCGTATTCGGACATAATAATGTGAATGAAGATCCCGCTGTTGCGCAGGGTTCGTTTTTTTCGGGAAATGTGGAAGGGGGTGGGGGGCAGATGGTCCACCGAGGGTTCGGGATAACCGTGGGGGAGCTGACCTAGTGCCATGCGCAACAAATGCCGCGTCCAATATCTCCCAGAACGCATAGCAAGCTTTCAGCACACGAAAATTTAATCATCGGCCGGTTAACGCGCGCGTATTTGCGTTTGCGCATGTGCATATGTGTGTGCATCTGCGCATGCGCGTATGCGCGTGCAACTGTGCATGCGCGTATCCGCGTGCATCTGCGCATGCGCGTATGTGGGTGTACCTTCGCATGCGCGAATGTGAGTGTACCTGCGCATGCGCATAAGCTCGTATAAGCGCGGAGGAATAAACATATAAAAAATCAAATATAATTTGAAAATTACTTGGTAGACAAATTTTTTAAAAATTGACATAAAATATTTTTATCTGGAATTTAAAAAATGACAAATAATATAAAATATTTAACAAGTATTTGTTAAAGGAAAAAACTACTTTCTCGTGATCCCTCGCACTCGAAAGTGTGCAAAGGGGTGGAAACTGGAAAGCAGGGTCGGATTTATGTGTTAACGAGTATGTCAATGGGCATTTTGGCTCGAATGAAAGTAGTTTATAGTCCATATGGTGCGTCGATGGTCTCGAACTACTGTCTTTCCGTACCCGCATTAGGAACAACTCCCCCCTGACACCGCACCGTGTCCCAACGTACCACGGCGTAATCGGTTCGATGAACGAATTGGCTTTTTCGAACATGTGTTCGAACGAACAAACGAGCACCGGTTTTTGTGACCACTCGTCGCTCCGTGCACCAGACGCGTGATCAATCTATGTTTTCGTGAATGCACCGGAATATTATGATTTCATTTATCCCGTATGTGTACTTAAACTACGCGATAATAAACTCTCAAAAGGGATGTAACTCAACGATTATTCTCTAATTAAATATAAAAAATCAAGGGAACTGACGCGTTTCCCGAAATCGTGAACTCGGTCCTGCCTGAAAAATAATAATAACAAATTGTTATTACCATTAAAACATCATCCCCTGGATCCCTGTAACTCGTAACAACATTTTGTTGAGAATAAAAATAAAAAATAACAAAATGTTTCGAGACGTCGATTGAAAATTCGAAAAAAAAGGAAAATTCACAAAACGTATCGCGTTCCCAAAGAGACTATCAATTTCGATGAAAATACCTAGCTCTCTCGCTTTCTCCGATCGGCAACGAGTCACCCCCGGCGTTACTGCGGAAAAGGAGTCTCTTCGGTAGCATCGATTCGACGCCCCAAGTTCTGCGATCGACGCGCATGGAAACGCGAGTAAATTCAATTACACACTCTCGAACCGCTCGCCTCCCTAGCATCCAATATTGTTCGACTAGCTGCCCCATGAGTGTGGCAAGGGAGTGAGGGAGGACGGACGAACGGGGGAGGTGAAAGGGAATTCGAGACGAAGGAGGGCTCCAATTCAGCGGCAAACACCCCATAAACAAGGGTGAGATTTTATATATATGCGATACGAGAGACGAAAGTAAGAGGCGCCACGAGGCAACCGATAGGCACGAGCTCGTGATTCCACGTAGTTCGTATCGTCGCAGGAATTTTCCTGCTACTTAACGATCGAACGTATTCGAGGCTTGATTTTCAACCCTTAAAAATTTAAATCTCCCCCGAAAGATTCGTCCGATTTTTCGAATTCTAAACTTTGTACGTGATCGAGGAAACGAGGCGCAGGAAGTTGGAAGGAGAAAATTAAAAACAACCCCTAAACCTTGTGGATTTATTTTTATTTATTCTTTTTTCTAGTTTCACGATGGGGATGATTATGCCAGGCGCGCGTTTTATTCCCTGATCAATTTATCGAAGGGACCGATGGAAGAGAAAATGAAAAGAATTTAATTCGGTCTGGCCCGAAGCAATTTAGGCCATTTCGAGGATGCCAATATATTCTACGACTAACTCATTTCGTGTGTTTAAAGCGGGGAATTCGAGCGGAGGGTGGCCTTGAGCAATTGGAACTGTAGCTAGATTGCGATTTTTTTTATCGGATTCTGAAGTTCGCGTAAAAGTTTTTCGTCGTAAATATATTAAATCTCGTGAAAAAGCCTGTCTCGGAGTGACTGCTATACTTATCGGCTTGAATAATGCCTCGCTATCGTGCTACGTGGGACGACGAGAGAATGAAAGTTGAGACGATTGAAAACTTCCACGTCGAATCTAATAGACGACCTTTTACTTTCTTCTTTTTTTTTCATGAAGCTATAATAGCTGTCTTTTTATAATTCAAGAACGAAATTAAATATATAGAGGAATCATAATTTACCTTCTTGTTCGAATTTCAATTTAGACATAATTCGAAATATTTAATTTTTTTTAGTTTATTTAAATTAATTGAAATTGAATTTCGTTTATTTAAATTAATTGGAATCTATTTAAATTAATTAGAATTTATTTAAATTAATTGAAATTTATTTAAATTAATTGAAATTTATTTAAATTAATTGAAATTTATTTACACTAATTGAAATTTATTTAAATTAATTGAAATTTATTTAAATTAATTGATATTTATTTAAATTAATTGAAATTTATTTAAATTAATTGAAAAAATTTATCTAAGTTTAAACATAATTGAAAATATATTTTTTATGTCTTAAATCACATTTTTAAGTTTATATTTTGATTTAAATTGTAATTGATTTTTCGTCTCTTTTTTTATCGAAGCTCGAATTTAAATTAAAAATTTGAATATCATTTCGAGACACGAAAAACAAAATATTTATTCCCGCAGCCTCCTTCAAAATCATCGAAAAATATCTAGAAATAAATAACGAACAACTCGAACGTTAAAGCTATTTCAGAAGATACATAAGTAATGCTCCGTCGAGTCGAAAGTCCCCACTCGTGATTTTCATTCTACTCAAGACGATATTACTCAGTCTCTTAAGAGCCACCGGGGTCTGATTCTTCTCCAAGAAATGTATTCAACGCGAAACAACGCGAGAACGTGTAACTCGGAGTTTCGCGATAAAGGGGTGGGCGAAAGGGTAGGAAGGGGATGGTATCGCGGGTGGAGGGATAGAGGGTGAGAACGAGAAGCGAGCGAAGGAATAAGGTCGCATTATTTCAACAGCATGGTAGACAGTATCGTATGATAAAATGAGCGAGGAGTCTCGCCTTTTTCGTTGGTTCTTCGGGTGAATAAGGGATGAGAATCATACATCGGCACAAAGTAACTAATCCCCGTGTCGTGATGGGACTTATAAAAGACCTCCCGAGTAACAAGAGGCTCGTCGCATTCATACGAATACGAAGAAACTACGGTATGGACCAGCTGGTGCGTCTGGCGAAAGAGCGACAAAAAAAGATGGAACGACAGAATTAAAGAGAGAGACGGAGAATGGAAGAATTCCAAGATGAAACAAATTTGACTGGGTCGAGCGAGGGTGAACACATATCACCTTCAAAGCGACGGGGTTGAAAAATCAAATTTTTTCAAGATTTTTAAGGGATGCATTAGCCCTTGAAAATTTCAATTTTCTACATTCAACCCCTAATTTCTGTTTTTGATTTTTTCACTTTTTTTCTAAATTTTTTGAACAAATGATGAATTTAGGGATGTCAATGCTGATGATAAATCGAATTCCTTTTTTGTTTTCTCAGGGGTGTAACCCTCGAATTCTCAATTTTGTGATTTCAACCCCTAAATTGTTATTTCTGTTTTCCTATTTTTTGTGATGTTTCTAGAGTTGTGTGGAAAGCCGAAAATCGTGCACGTCAAGGTTACGTGTCTAACTTGCCTTGCCCACTTGGGGGATGGGGGTTGTTCTCCTGGGATTAATCAAAAACTCGTTCATGTCCCACAATTCGACGATCGCAGGACCTGTGGGACTGGATCGAGGTGGAACATTCGTGAGATTCATTCATAGGTTTATAGGCCTTTGGCACGGTGATGACGTTATTCCCAAATCGGTTCACGTGACTGTTCGCTTTTGCCACGCTTCGTTTACTACTTGACCGAGGAATGCTACTTTTTGGACCGCAGGACTGAAACTGACGTGTCGGATCGATTACATTGTCTTTATAGAAAGAGAAATTATGTAAAGTAGGGAAAAATAATCGTTTGAAAATATTTGTGTAGAATGTTAGCAGAAATTTAAGGGTAGTTTTAGAAGAAGAATTAAAAGGTTTGTTGGAAAAAAACTTCCGTAAAAATCGACTAAAATGTTTGCACCCTGTTTCCACCCTTGATCACATCTTCATCTCGATAGAACCGAAGACTTCCCCTGACAAGGACATCTCATTTTACTACTCGATGGAAATGTCACGATGGATAGATAGGGCGAGGAAAGTTGGTGGAATAAGAGTTCGCAAATTTTGATAAGTTTAAGCAGCGTTCCGTTCCACGATGATGTTATAAGGGTGGAAGGGTGGATCAAAATATTTCGGACGAAAAAAGTTTTGAGCGATTGCTATGGTTCGATTCTCTAGCTTATTGGCCTGTTTTAGACAACCGGATCATCGTGCCCTTTGGGAGTTAGGGAATCGATTATATCTTAGGACGAAGCTCCTGATGGAACATCAAAATGCCTGAAGCGTATTTAGGATTGAGAATAACTCGAACGATTCTTCCAAAACGATATTGAGACCCCGGGCAAACATATTCGCGTTTCTATCAGTCGTTTTTTTTATTTTTATGAAAGATTTTTGAATCTTTTCCGAACTTTTAGTTATTTTTTCGAATTTTTCTTATGTTAGAGCTTGCGAAAGGATTAAAATTCATCAGAATTCAATAATGGCCAATTTCGATGAATATCACGAAACCTCGAAAAATCGACTTTTCACGATGCTGTATCTCGATTACGGTTCGTCTGACAGAAAATTGCGCAAATAAATTTTTGAAGAACTCGCCGATCACTCGACAATGAGCCTAGGATCATCCCAATAGCTCAATTTTTGTAGCCGGGGCGATACTTTGAAAATCGTGATTTTCAAGATCCGCAGGTCGGGACCTGCAAAAAAAACGCCATAGCAATGAGGCAAAAATTTTCTTGTTTCAAAACCCTTTTATTTCATCATATTCGTATTACGAGAGAAATTTGCGATTCAAAACTGATGCTACAAAGCCTTTTTGGACGAAACAAAATGTTTACCCCCTCCAGATCCCCCGAAGTCAGGAAAGTAAATCACGAATATTGGCACCTGCCGAGGGTCAAAATTTGTTTTCGTCGAAAAAGACTTTGTAACGTGATTACGGAATCGGAAATTTCTCGCTGATGAAGAATATAATGTTATTTTTACCGATATCTCAAAAACTCTGCAAGAAAACGCTAAAAACAGAAAATAACGATTTACCTACTTAAGGTCGATAAAATCTTAAAATGGAAAACGAAATCACGATTTTCATGTTGTACTGAAAATTTGCAATCGACATAGGCTCTTATTGTTAGTGTCGTTTCCTGCTGCTCGCTGCATGTGTTCACAATGTGGCTTCGAAGGGTCGATACGAGGGGTGAAATCGTCATCCCTCGGGCATCGTTGTCTCGAGATCGTTGTCCTTATCCAAAGTGGCTGATAAGCATAATTTCCCTCAGTTTCATTTTTTCACAATAATGGAACTTTGCGCTCTTACTTTGACACAAATTATTCACACAAATCTCCATCGGTTCAATAACATTCAGCTTCGTTGGATTAATTTTCAAGGTCAAACCTACTATTCCTAAATTTGACTTTTTTTCACCCTTCCTCGACCTCTTCCCTTCATCGCTTCGCTTTTTTTTCATTCCCAGCGAAAATTACAAAAATTTGATTTTTTTACATTCACCCTCTGTCCACCCTTTTGTAAATAGCTATCGTCCGTAATTTATATAAATAACCGCGCGACCTTGCGGTTACGTCGACAAAAAAAGGTTTTCAACGCCCCATGCATATTCAACGTGATAAAGGGGTGAGATTCGCGAGGAAAGGAGGAGAAAAAAATGGCGCGACGAGCAAAATACGAACCAACCCCAATGTTCATTGCTCCCGTATACATGCATAATGAAGCATAAGTGCGTTCTACATATATGTCAGAAAGTTTCCGGACTTAAAATCCGGATGGGGTACGCGAGGCGTTCAACAAAACTCCCTCGTTGAAAAAGTCAGAGAGAGAAAGAGAGAAAACAAGACAGAGGGGTGGAAATGAGGGAAAGAGAGCAATATATTAAAAGGCTGGGACACGCATACACTCCCCGGACCGTGAAGCTGCGAGAATCGAAGAGGTCCCGGGGATTCAATTGAATTCCGGTCCTGAATGCCCGGCACTTTTATTTCATGTCGAATTGTATGGGGCGAACGCTAAAACGCAAAGTGCAGTGGCATTACGGAAAGTGTACGGGGCATAAGCAGCGCCATGAAAACGTTCTTTCCTGAATTGGTACGAGAGGGATGAAGGGCCCAGGGGTTGAAGAGGGAGAAGGTGGAGGGATGATGAGAAAGAGAAATACATTGGAGCTCGAACCTAAAAGAGAAAGAAACCTAAAGAAAAGCAACGACCAACGTCGATAGCTAAAGGGCGTTCATGGTTTTACAGGTAGTTACGTGCGGCAATTAAACAGCCCTTATGAAGGAAATTCCAAATTCTCAATTAACGAAACTACGATAAAACGAACCCTTAGAAACTCAAATCATTGGAGAATTAAAACAAGGTTCGTGAATTTCGGATGGAAAAGTCGAGTGGAAAGTGGAAAAGTACGAAGGGCAAAAATTAAGGGATGGAAAAATGGAAATATAATTTTTCAAATGTTCAAAATTCGCAATTCCGTGGTAAGGATCGTTTAATGTCAAAGGAAAATGAAACCAACGAGGTGACGCATTGACCCTTGGAAAGGGTATCGACTCGTATATACTCGCTTGTAACGTTGGACGAAGCTTTCAGCCACAAGACCGTAAATACCTCGCGGCTTATCGCTAGCTATTTTACGGTCATGTTACACAATGCTCGAGCAGTGGGAGGAATATACGAGGTTGAGGAACGGTCCGTCGTGGAATATTCCGAAAACCTAGATACGTAGACGAGTGAGCTGGCCCCGATGCTTCTCAATGGCTCGGGCCAAGAGTCCCCGCACCAATGGAAAGCACGGTCTTAAATCGTTCGAGGGGGTATACGCAACCCTCGTGCGAATCGACCCCTCACTCTGGAAAAGCGTCGTTGTAATTTATACTTCGCTATCAACCTGGGACCATGAGGAGCGAGGTCAGGCACTCGTGTGGGATGGATCAAGGGGTATATGGGGTGAAACTTTATGCATATCAAGCACACGGCGTATCTATGAAAATTTTGCAACGAGGGTTCAAACGGACTGCATCTCGTGCAGCTTTGGGGTTGTTTGTTAATTTAGTCGTGATTTTGCAGCTGGATGTCGTCATTGTTATTATCGATTGATCCAGGAAAATTCTCTACGACGAATTTTCATATTTTTGGTGGTAAAGGGATGAAGGTTGTAGGCTGCACGTTATCTGGGTCCAGAGGTGGTTGTTAATCGAGCCGTGATTCGTTAGCTGGAAGTCATCGTTAATATCATTGATTGACCCAGAAATCGTTCAACGATAACTAATTTCCATCTTTCCAGGATAGAAGAGGATTAAAGACTGCAGGGCTACAGACCGTCCAGCTTAGGGGTTAATTGCTAATCCACCCGTGATTCGTTAGTTGAAAGTCATCATCAACATCATCGATTGACCTAGAAATCGTTCATCAATAATTAATGTCCATCTTTCCAGGAGAGATGAGGGTTGAAGACTGCAGGGCTACACACCGTCCAGCTTAGGGGTTAATTGCTAATCCACCCGTGATTCGTTAGTTGGAAGTCATCGTCAACATCATCGATTGAGCTAGAAATCGTTCATCAATAATTAATATCCATCTTTCCAGGAGAGAAGAGGGTTGAAGACTGCAGGGCTACACACCGTCCAGCTTAGGGGTTAATTGCTAATCCACCCATGATTCGTTAGTTGAAAGTCATCGTTAACATCATCGATTGACCTAGAAATCGTTTATCAATAACTAATTTCCATCTTTCCAGGACAGAAGAGGGTTGAAGACCGCAGGGCTACACACCGTCCAGCTTAGACGTTAATGGCTAATCTGCCCGTGATTCGTTAGTTGGAAGTCATCGTCAACATCATCGATTGACCCAGAAATTTTTCAACAATACATAATTTCCTTGTCTAGGGGTGAAAAAGATACGATGACTAATTTCCATGGTGCTAAAAAAAAATCTTGCAGCGTAGATGAAAACTTCTTCATGCCAAAAAACCAGCAACTCGAACGAAGTAGCCTTCGCGCACGTCCACGACTCGATGAGACCATTGTCAACCCCGGCCGAGGAATTCAAAGACCGGTGACAACAACAACAAAAAAAAACACGAGATTTGTTCGTGCACTTTAGAAAATAAGACCTCTCGGGCGAAAGATAAGAAAGCACGGGCTGAAGGGGGTGGAGTGGGGCGACAGGGTTGAAATTGCCAGCGAGACTGAAGAGGAACATTACGAATCCACAACCCCTCCGGATTTCCCCAAACAATGCTCGAATGTCTTTCTCCGAGCTGAATTTGGCACTGGTGAAGTAAGCGAAGCATACACTTTTCCACTGGAACGAGCCAGAGGATGGAAAGAACAAGAAACGTGCGAGATTTCCAATTGGCCAACGCGTGGGCGAGTAGCCCAGGACTAAAATATTGATGGATGAAAAAAATTGCTAAATTCAAAGTCAACTTCCCACAAAATTTGTGTACTCGAACTGTCGAGTGAATTAATTCTCGATGGAAGCATTGATGAAAAAGGAATGATGATCCTCCAGGGCATGGGTTCTCTTTCATCAATGCACGAAGGGTTGAAGCAAAATATGCGCATTTATTATCCGACAGCCTTAAACTAAAATTATACGACACGCAACGAGTGGGCCCCAAGGGTTTGTATCGAACTATCGAGCCATTGACTATCGTATGGAAAATAAAATATGTAGCCCGAAATCATTATGAAACGTTCAATCATTTCGTTCCAGGGTTGGAACACCACTCGCACCTTGCGTTGAAGCTGTTTTACACGAGAGACAGAGAACAGCATAGGGCGTATCCGTATTGTAGATGATTGAAACAGCCGGGGTGGTGCTACCTATTCTTTAATTCACGATATCGAAACTCCGTACAAGGCATGGCTCATCCTTTATCGATCCTGAAGGATTTTCCTGATGTTGCTGGGAGCTGGATTAAAAGCACGACAGCTGGAACTCATTTATTTCGTCGTCACCTGGGAGCCCAGGCTGATTTCTCTTGTCTCTTTTACTTTCATCCCTTCTTCTCCTACCGCGTCGACGATCAGTCATGGGGCTCAAAATTGATGTAAGGGTTGAATGTTTCTGATACACTCGTGTTCATTTCTCAGTGTTTTCCTCGATGAATAATTATCAATGTTGACATTGAAGGTTGGAGTTGGAACGGAAACTACCCCAGTCTTCTATGTTTATAAATATTTATGCAAATAGTGATAAGAATTTTTCTTTTGGAAATATCTTTAATTTTTTAAACAATAAAAATGTTTTTGTATTATTTTGAGCAACAATGTCACAATGGTTTGTTTCCATAAATAATTATTAATATTGCAATTGATAATTGAAGATAAAACAGAAAACCACTCTTTTTGATATTTTTATATATTTTGGTGATAAGAACTTACTCGTTGTCAAAGTATACAAATTTGTAAGCAACAGAAATGTGTTTATATTATTCGGACCAAAAATATTTCAAAAGTTTGCTTCCCTTACCAGAAAACATCAACGGTCGTCCACTGGGAAACATCCCGGATAACGAGTTTACGCTGGCTCTCTCCCCTCTCCTCCATTCGTGACTCAGTTCGCAGCAAAGAAATAAATAGAATTAAAAAGAAATAAAACTTTTTCATCTCGTTTCCTCTACCTCGGCGTCAACGTGCGTCAAAGAAATGGAGACTTTTGCGTCTGTTTATTTTATCTTTGTTGCCTCTGGCTAAAATGCAGAGGACTCGTGACACGAGATACAAAACAGTGGTTGTAATCATGAATTTATTCACTTGGGTTTATTTTTTATATTTCAGAGTTTCCCTATGATAAAAAGGATGCGAAATACATCGTGTGGTAATAGTTGAAAATTTACCAACTGGCCAATTTAACTGTCTTCTATTTTGTTTCGCTTCAATTAGAGCCATGGAAGAGGAAGAATATTAAACAGCGAAGGTCAACATAAGGTTAAAATATGGTTCTTATCCTTCCCCAGTTTAACAATTTACAAAAAAAATTTTTTTTTTACTAATTAACTTTTTCACTCATAATCGGTGTACACGTGATTTTCCAACCTCATCTCGTGCAAGGAAAGGAGGATTGAAGATTAATCTAACTCAAAATTGACGTTAAAAGAGGATAATATTAATAAACTAATTTCTAAAATTTTACAATTTGTATTTTTATGAAAATCAAAATTTTGATTTTTGGAAATTTCGCAATCAAGTTTTTTGTTCATACTTCGGTATCAAACCATTTCTCCATAACTTTCGACAGGTTTAAATAAAACAAAATTAGTGACCTATTTGTTCATCGCGAACGTGTTATCGTCGAATATCGATTACGTATTGGCCCATTCAAAGTCTCGTAATCGAACGAGCCTTAGACCGTACGAAAAGTCTCAAGAACGAGCGATTCGAGCGATGCGTAAAAGCACGCCTGGGCGAAGTTTATCGAGTTCGACGATGAATAGGAAAACAATGAACGAGAGAACGAGAGAGAGAGAGAGAGAGAGAGAGAGAGAGAGAGAGAGAGAGAGAGAGAGAGAGAGAGAGAGAGAGAGAGAGAGAGAGAGAGAGAGAGAG
>JAPYZU010000698.1:0-23930 GCA_030523005.1 Tryphoninae sp. B BG-2022a
GCATTTTTTCTATCTGCAGATAGGGCTGCAACACTTCTTCCTCATGTTCAATTTTGTAGTGGGGATATCCCTTGCACCGAAGATAATACTACAACACTTCTTCCTCGTATTCAATTTTGCACCAACTATATTTCTAGCACCTGCAGATAGTATTACAACACTTTTCCTCATGTTCTATTTTGCACCGACTATATTTCTAGAACCTGCAGATAGTACTACAATACTTCTGCCTCATATTCAATTTATCATTAACGGTATCTCTTGCAACCTGCAGCCAGTGCTACAACACCTCTTCCTCGCGTTCAATTTTGCACTGACCTCATCTCTTGCACCTGTAGATGATGCTGTAACACTTCTTCTACATGTTCAATTTTGCACTGGCGGCATTTCTTCTATCTGCAGATAGGGCTGCAACACTTCTTTCTCATGTTCAATTTTGTAGTGGGGATATCCCTTGCACCGAAGATAATACTACAACACTTCTTCCTCGTGTTCAATTTTGCACCAACTATATTTCTAGCACCTGCAGATAGTATTACAACACTTTTCCTCATGTTCTATTTTGCAGGGAGGGTATCTCTTGCACCTGCGGATAGTATTACAACAATTCTTCCTCGTGTTCAATTTTGCACCGACTGTATTTCTAGCACCTGCAGATAGGATATTATTATTACGATATAATGCTCTCGTTCCATCCCTCCAGTAGCGCGTCTTCGCTAGCATGATACTGTATCACAGGCTTGACAACAAAGAGGGATCGGGAGAGAGTGAGACAAAGAGAAAGAGAGAGCGAGGTATCGTAAAATACGAAATCCTCGTATCCCCGCAGCCCAGTTGCGGACCTACAGCACCCTCGAGCTCGGTGTAATAATAGTTACGATAACCATTATTTCGTCGAACTGAGGGTAAATGTATCCAATATATATATATATATATATATATATATATATATATATGTACGGTGTATATAGATGTTATAGAGAGTTACGATATTCGATTGAATATCGGAATTTCTCTCGCGGTCTCGCGACAGAGAATGTCATCGGGCAAACGAGAAACGTAAAATCGCCCTAGAAGCAGAGAAGGAGAGAAATCCCTAGGTAGAAGAAACCGGAAGAAGTAAAGAAAAAACACCTACAGAGTCGAAGGGAGGCTCTGGATAAGGGAGGGTTCGTCGTTTCAGGGTGAATCCCAATCCCGCGAAGGCACTTGGAATAATTCGATGGGAGACATCTCCCGAATGTCTCACGGCTTTAGGACTGGTATAATGGTTACACAGTACATATATATGTATATATGAATGTATGTATCTATAAGCGACAGTCCTTTCACCCACTTTCTTTGTCTCAGTCTCTCTCTCTCTCTCTCTCGTTTTTGTCTGATGTCTATCGATGGAGAGACGGAGATAGGCGACGGCAGATATTTCCGAGATTTTTGCGTTAGGTCCAGTAAATCGAAAATTCCCAGCGACGCGACTGTCTTGCTCTCTATAACGTCGAGTTTTTCTCGTTCGCCAAAGCTCTTTCGCGTCTCCCTCTCTCTTTTTCTCGTTCTCAATAGGCGTTGTCAGTGTCGTCGGGAAACATATAAAAGACAAAAAAAAGATGAGAAAAGAAAAATCAAGATCGAAGCAAAAGGAAAGAGAGGTAAGAGAACGTTTCGAAGGATGCTCGCAGAGCACCGAATCGTGCCGAGAAAAGCAACGCGCCCAGAGACAAACGGATTAAGAGAAAACTGGCATATCTTTCTATCTCTCTTTCACTCCCTCTCTGAGCTTGTTTTTCTCCGTTCTTCACTGGGCACCTTGGAGTTTCGCTCGACTTTTTTTTCTATAAGTATAGAGGAAGGGGGCTGAGATCTGGCAGAAAAATAAGAGATCGTCGAGTGAAGAAGAGAGCAAACCGGATGATAAGGGAAACAACGAGTTTCAGTTTGGCGGGCGGTGGGGCGGAAACTCTTCTCTTCTCTCTCTTTCTCTCGTTCTTTCAATTGATCTCTTTCTCGCTCTCTCAATTTCTCTCTATTTCTCTCTTTCTTCTTCTCCACGCTTTTAGTACAGTCTCTGTTACTACCAAAACCGAGCCAGCAAACTTTTTAGTCCCCCACCCTCACTACAGAAACGCGAGTAAAGTCAAGCAGTAAGGAAAGAAGAAATGAAGAGAGACACACTCTCGAAACGGCAAACTTTCTTAGTGAATTTACTGTGCAATAATCAAAGAGTATGCGGATAGTGCGAGAAGGAAGGAGAAAAACGAGATGCTATGGTAAATGACTCGTAGAGTTCATGTTTGATTTAAAACAAAATTAAATAAATTGTTACGCTGCATTTATTATTTAATTTCCTTATTACTGTAATTATTTATCCCGACGCAATAAGCTGTCTACATACTCGCTTCGGAAAACATTTAAATATTTGTCCTTTTTTTATTTATTTACCTTCCGTACACATGAATAATATCGCAGCAATGGAAAGCCTCGTTTGCCATCGTAGAGCCATTTCCGTGTGTTTTTTTCTGTTTTCCTCCACGTGATAAGAAAACAGGGAGCAAGCTCTCCACGCGTTGCATCAAACGAACCACATCCTTGCGTAATATCCGCTTTCACACTGATCTCCCTCGGTACACCGTTTATCACCCTTGATTTCGCTGATTTGTTTACCTCACTTCGAGATTACACGAACACATCGTCCACGTTTAAAGTTCTTTTTTTAAGTTTCATTATTTTCCCTCCTTCAATATTTTTGTATCTTTACACACTATTCCAGATCCTGATGAAAACGAGGATTACTCTCGATTTCGTTATTTTAATACAGCGAAAATATGATCTTTAATCAATTCCGGCTATGGCGATCCTTTCGTGATTTAAAATCCTTCCAAAATCCAAATTCCATTTAACCGTTGTCAAACCTTTTCGATAATTTTATCACGATATACGCATCGCGTTACGCGCACCTACGAATATTCGTCGTAAACACGCGATGAACATCTTCAATTACAACTTTGGATCGAAGTTGGAGAGATTGAGATAGCAGGATTGCAGTGGATTCTTCATCGAAATGAGGACATTCGAGGGTTACGCGCTGTCCAGAAGGCTACGGTAGCATTCGCGCGTATATTACTCGCGGGCATAAGCCGAGAACCGACTGCCCAAAAGAGAAGTCAAACTATCCAGGGCAAAGTTCGCTACCGCCACATTGTCTCGAATATCCCGAAGGTCTCTCTCTCTCTCATGCTCTACTTCCTTCTTGCGATTGCACAGTACACTGAGACAGCCCAGCCCTAGATTACGGAACAAATAAACTTTTCTCTCTGTCTCTCTGTCTATCTTTCGGTCTCTTGTAATTGTCGCATGTAGAACCTTGAGCTACAAAAATTCGACCATAGTATCGGCCCTCCGGCTTTAGAACTTGCTACCCTCCAATCTGCATCAATCTTCCCCTCTCGCGATATTAAAAGATGCCTCTCTTTTCAACTTTGTTAAGCGGACAGATAAACATAAGTATTACGATTATCACTATATTATGTTCGGTTTATATTTATTTTGTAATCATTTTTCATATTTTCTTTTACTTTTTTGAATTTTTCTGTGAACGTCATCACACGTTACACGTAACGTCACTTCGGACAAGATTCTTGACGCGTTTCTGGGATTTTCGTTAATTACAAGTTTAAAACTTCCCGTAATTTTCTCATTTTTGCCCCAGGATCATCACTTTGGTATAATCAAAACTAACTTCTTCATCTTCCCCTTCTCTCTCTCTCTCACCCCTCTCTCTTTGTCTTACTTTGCCACAGGGATATCGAAGCAGTTTCACTTAATTCCTATTTTTCAAAAATCATTTTCATCCCTCATCGTGTAAATCATATGAAACTTTACACCGTCATCTCGGATTACACTTCACGCTGGATTATGAAATTAGCCGGGTCGGTAATTGCAACGTTTACGCCCCGGTGGATTCAGTTAACTCGCAGCCCCGAGGGATGTCGAATGGAAACTTTTCCTCCGTAGATATTTCGGTTCCTTTCGGGCTGGGGGTAGTTTGACGCAACTGTCGACGAGTGAGAGAGAGAGAGAGAAAGATTGAAGAGTTCACTCGACGTCAAATTGTTGGTTTATTGCGAATCCTGGGTAGTTATGAATACGAGCTGATGTCGCGTGACTCTCGCCACGAGAACAATTAGCACACACTGTACTCGAATTCTTCGCTGTAACACAATATTGTTTTATATCGACCATCACTGTCTCGTAATATCATTAGTTTTAATATTATTCATATTACAGCTTTATTTCAAATTATTTTTATATTTACAATCCGATAATAGCTTAGGTCTATACGTAGCCAGTCTATCGTTATGCGCACATGTCACAGACTAGATAGACAGAACGTTGGAACAATCGTTGATAATCCGAAACGTACGATAATAAGCCGCGCGATGTACAAAACGAAATAAGCAGTCTGCCTTCATTTCACGTTTTATTTTTATCGATAAATTATAAAGTGTTTTCGATCAAACACAAGTTTCACTAAAATTATAATTCGTTCATCAGTTTATAATATTGTTGATTTTTTTTGTGTACACGTCTCACCGGCGTGCTTGCATTCGCGTTATGTTATAGAAACAGGTATAGAGAACAGGCAGGTGATAACCGCCAAGGGGCCGCGATCCACGCGACGCACGTCTCGACACGGTGGCAGATTTACCCTGACTGGGGAGATTCTCGTTCATGGGAGCATGCGCGCTTATCATGTTTCACCGAAAGCTTCCCGTGCGCGCGCGACCGTCTCTCTCTCTCTTTCTCTCTCTCTCTCTATCTATCTCCCTCTCTCTTTCTCTACATTGCCACCGCCGACGCCGCCGCCACTGCCGCCGTCGCGCTTCTCGGGGGTCGTTCTCACCCTCGACGCAGAATGCTTCGGGGAGGGTTGCTGGAGAAAGCAGGAGCGAGAAACATTTTACATATGTACACGTATGAGAGAAAGAGAGAGAGGGCAACGAGTGAAGAGGGAGAAAGAGGGCGCGAGAGGGAGAAAGCGAGAGAGGCTTCGTTTGGTCCTCGGGTATATCTACACACAGTGGCTTATACAAAACCAGCCGACCTACCACACACCGAGAGACGTTGGACCAGCGGAAGGACGACGAGAGCGTGGACTCTCTGGAGCAAGGGCGGTGTGCTCACCTAAAAGTCCGCTACGAGAGGAGAGAGGAGGGTAGAGCTTTCAAATTTTCAGAAAACACCGAGGGAAGGTTTTCACAGTCACAACTCTGATGACCCGTATTCGTGTTTATCCGAATGCTCGTACACCCTACATCCACTGTTTTTTTTGTTACCAACCCTTTCAAGGGATTGCAAGTATGTGGCACGTACTGGCGGAAACGACAAAACGATTCGAAGAAAGGAAGAGACGATTAGTCGACTGTAATCAAGTTAAATCCTATCTGCTATTTTGTACTGAACTCAAAACGTGAACATTTTATAATGCTACCTAATTAATCATTTTTTTTAAACGGAATTAATAATTAGAAAATATTAAATTTTTGTAATCCTGAGTTACATTAAATATTTTCGAGTAAACCCGTAAGATAACAGAATTGATATTGTCCTTTTCAAAATGTGCAAAAATGTTGTAAATAATGGTAGTATTATTGACTAACGGAAGTGTAATAGTGCAGCAGGACGAGACATCGGCATATCTGATAGCAACGAAAACGCCATTACCTCATTAACATGCAACGCTGCTATCGAGGCAGCTTTATTTATCTAATAAATCCAAATAGAGTCAACTTTATTTATCTAATAAATTCACTCGCGCGAAAGAGCGACAATCTATGCATCTCAATTAATTAACCGGAGGATGATTTCGCGAATTTTTCCATCGTCTTGTCGGAGACGAAAATAAGGAAAGACGGGGCAGAAAAGTAAACGAGGGCAGGAAAAAAGAAGAGAATGTTTCATAAATATAGGTCATTTCACTGCTGGCCAGAGAGCCACGCCACAGCCAATTTTTGAGTGGTCCGTTATTCCGACATCTTTTCCGTGTCATCGGTTATTTTTATCGCATTAAATAAGAAATCGGAATGGCAAACGAGTCGAAAAATTAGTCCTAGTCGTCTTCATTATTATCACAGTGAAATGACCCATATTAATATTTTTAAATCTATTGAGAAGCTTATATGACTCTTCACTGATATCTCGCAACAATTAAATATACACGCTCCAGTCTACATAAGAATATATGTACTAGGCCCTTGTAAATATATCTTGTTGATGCAGGTGAGCTCAACACAAAGCCTCTATACCATCGTATCAAAGGTTTGAAGTAGCAAAAAAGCGTACAAAGAAAACTACATATCCATCTGATATATTTAAAGTTTATAGTTGAGCTTCAATATCTAGCAACCCAATCGATGCCAATGACATCTTCCAAATTTACCATTACGGATGAGCAACGAGTTCCCTTAATCGACTGATTTTTCCATCATCAAAGTTCAAAAGTCAAAACTTCCAAATAAATACTTAAAAAAAATTACTTGTAAATCATGAGTCAAAAGATAGATATCGTAAACGATGACAAAAAATAATTTGAATAAACATTATGGGAAAACGTGCACGGAATAAAAAGTGGAAAGGGTCGGAAACTTTCGTTGATTTAAGATGCAATGCCCTCTACATATATATAAATATATACATATATACTTGGTTCTCGCGTTATGCTGCCAGTTATATACATATAACTGGAAGTATAGCATGAGAAGTATGGATACCGATAAATAATGTCTCGCGTGATGGTTCGTGCCTTCGCGGATACGACCATTCATCAGGGGCGGGTGCCCACAGTCTCGTGGCACCCAAGCTCGTAGAGATAACGACGCGACAGGGGTAGTAGCAGGAGAAGCTTGAATGCCGTGTGTTACTATACATATGGCCATAGTCGATGGAAATGTGAAAGAGCCCCGAGCTCTTGGACGGAACGAGAAATAGGTTTCGGCCTGATCGACTGTTGTTTCTACGAATGAGTGTGGATGGAAAAGAAAAAGAGAGAAAAAGCCTCGCGATCGAAGTGCCATGTCGATTTCGATTCGTGAAAAGGAAAAGTTGTTGCCTTTTCTCCACCATGATAACACTGTCGATCTATAGGCAAGTAAGCTCACTGATGTTTACGTACGTAAGGCATGGCTATATTATTCCTT
This sequence comes from Tryphoninae sp. B BG-2022a, assembly GCA_030523005.1. Lineage (NCBI taxonomy): Eukaryota > Metazoa > Arthropoda > Insecta > Hymenoptera > Ichneumonidae > Tryphoninae sp. B BG-2022a. The sequence continues at coordinate 7,191 of JAPYZU010000698.1, forward strand.
GGGTATACCGATATACCCTTGGAGGCATATACGTATACGCTGTTACATCTTTTATAAGACAATGAATAAATACGGAAACCATAGATAAGAAAATAGAAGCTTTCTCTAGTTTGTCTTCGACGTCAAGCAATCTTTGTAAGTATAGAAAAATTGAGATCAAACTATGTGTCAATTTTCAATATGAACAATTTTTCAATTATTTTCATGTATAACAAGTGTACAGGGAGTTTTCAAAAAGTTGAAAATTTCTATGAAACTGTGAAATTTCTTTATCGATTGCTAAATCTATCACGTTTTTCTCTATGTAAATTGTGGAATATGCAAATTTTATAAAAACGAAGCACTCTCTGTGTACAGAAAATGAAATAATGGTCGGTTTTACCAAATCTGCGGCCGTAGGTAGTGGAACAAATTTTTAGATAGCGCAACAAAATATTTGGTTCGATAACCTATATTATGGCTCACTGAACCGAATAGCTGTTGAAGGTAAAAATTATTTGGTCGGAATAAACGAATGTTTGTTTCGCGAACCGTAACTGCAGATTTGATAAATTTAAGCATTTTGGTTCATGTGAAAAATAAATATTTATTAAATTTGCGTGATTTACATATGAATTAGTCATGCCATTGTTACAATTTTATAAATGGTCAACAAAAATGATGCGTACGTCCTCGAGTACGAGATAATTAATTCCAAGAGACGCATGATGAAAATTATGTGAATCAGAGGATTAAATGTATTTGGATCGTCATCTCTCGTTTACGACGGTTATAAGCGCATCATGTAATGTGCATACTATGAATTTTACATCGCCTCCTGTCTCTACTGAGCATACATATCAATGATAATTAGAATCTTATGGACTTGTGGTGAAATGGTAATAATATGGGCGAGATAGCTTTTATTTATGTGCAACCATACTGAAGATTTCATGGTATATAATGTAATGAAACACATATTTATACGTGTAAATTGTGTTGTGTCTATGTGTAAATTTAGCTCGGGTTTTGTACATACACGAACGTGAATCTTTCGTTGTACGCGATTGGATTTAAAGGCGAGGAGGGGAACGATTTGAAGCACGTTGTTGCCGGCACGGAAGCTTCGTAAGCGAGTTTCCGGAACGACAAAAAACGCGACTGTTACGTTGGTCTAAAAAAGCAGGAAATTAATATGCGCAGTAGGGGTAGGATTGAGGAATACAGGGGAAATTATTTGTATCGCTTAATTTGATCTCGAACAATCCTAAATGTTTGTTTAATTCGATCAGAATTGAAAAGAACTATGTCTGTGGTAAATGTCTACTTCCCGACACGACGAAAATCTTAAAGCTATTAATCGTATTGAACATACCTAGAAGACTAAATTTTGAATACTTACAATGCCCGTGACAAATGTTGACAGGGATAACCAACTACTGATCATATCCTGATCAGAATATGGCAGGGATGCGCAAAAATAGGTATGCCTAGAGAAACCAGATGTTTTCCACATCGGAAAAAAATTGCGTGGGTGACGATATTTCGAAACCATGGCGCTACTGTACTTTCGAGGTATACCGACTCAATCCTAATACGAAGCCTGTGGTGACCGTAGATTTTATGACCAATACGAATATATATAGATATAGTAATAGTAGTAGTACCGGTCACGACCGACAGGTGGGGCATGGCCATCCCGCTTCTCACAAACGAACCATGCGTCCGCTGGCATTATAAATGCGTAAACTGTAAAAAAAAGGTATTAAGTTTCCTCTGGAACGTGCTGCAAGGAATTAGCTCACGCTACAATAAGTGTGCAATACAATTCTTGTATCGTACAATTACGTACACTTTTTTCGTTTATATACTTATTATATTTTTACCCTATCCTGCGTGTTTTAAATTGTTTATTTGAAGTCGCAGATAGAAGCCTTGATATTTAATATAATGCGTTCAGCAATTTATTATTCTTACTTACGTGATTTGATCGGATCCCTGCCCGAATCTAGTTAGAGGCATTAACAGATTCGGATCGGGATTCTTCATGGAATCCAGTTTACGGATCTTACTTTTTAGTTCTTGAATCTGATCCAATATCGGACTAGATCCCGATTAGAAGCCCGGGATACAAGTCAGAATTCGACTGTATCCCTGTCAACATTTCTGAACGGGTGTAAACCAGTTACTAAAAATGCGGGGAACAAATTAACCAATAATTGTGTACATATACTAAATAATTCCATTACATTTTCTAAATACATATATTAATTTTTCTAGAATTCTTAGAACTTAAACACACTTGTTTTAAAAAATTGGAATTTTCTGAAATACTATGTAAGATTTGCAACGATTTCCTCAATGTTTAAATGTTTGAAATAGTAAATTTCAAAACGCAGAGACAATTTCGTGGAAATTCAAATAGTTTCAGAAAATTTGAGATATACATTTACTGACATTGCAAGATTTTGTTGAAGAATGCAGTATGTACTCAAATGTCATTTGAATCGAATCAACATTTCGGTTTTCTGTCGAATTAAACCTCATGTTCATCCGCAAAGGTGTATGCGACGCCAAATCGTCAGAAGTGCAAGAGAGTTTCTCTCGGACGGTGGACTCTCCGGGTAAAATATGAAAATAGTACACCACAGAATTATCCGAGCCAGTGCATAGTTATTCTCTTTTATCCAAAACATCAACCATTTCCGAGAAAATTGGAATACCGTCTTTTTTTGCGACATACCTTCATGCAGACGACACGGGAACTAGGTTAATTTCTACAATTTCCGTTTTAATAACTATTTGCCTCATTTGTGTGTAAAAAAGTGGTCATGCATCTCAAAAATATAAAAGTTTCAAGGTAAAAATAAAAATTTCATTTTTAAAGGTCACTCTGGTAGTTTTTCGCCATGACGCTGATTCGTACAGTTACTTGAGAAATCATTCGCAAAAGCATCATCATGTCTGTCTCTTTCCGCCCTTGCTTCGTTTTAGTGACGTTTCATTGTTGAAAGGTGAAACCACCCTCGTCGAGAGTGTGCTCCAGGCGCCAGAAGAAAGAAGAGTCGTTCGTATAAAGAAGGGGCTCACAGTCTTCCCCTCGGAGTCCTATCACGAGAAATTAGCGCTGCGGTCTGAACGCGTATGGCACATCTCCCTACCGATTAATCTTTCAGCCCCAGTCTCTCTCATTAATTCTTCTATCAGTTCATCACTAGTTGATGCCATAAAGTTCAAAATTCAACTCTCATATCTCTACATCGAGATCCAATTATCCAACTACCTGAAAAATATAATCTTATTAATCAAGTTAGAATACATGAATATGTATGCATTCTATTTAGTTATGCTGTATTCCATTCATTTTTTCTCGTTGTCGAGAATGAAGTATGATGTAATTGTCGAGCACTCTGATAATAATATGAATTGTAAAAAAGGTTTTGCAACGAAGTTTCTTTTGATCCATGTTGGTTTTTTCCGGTTTGAACACCCGCAGCTCTAATTGTCACAAGGCTGTCGGATGAGGGTATATATATCGTGTGTAGAAATTTCGTGTTTCTCGGCGTTGAGCTTGACAAATGAATGTTTGCGGAACTATAGTACGACGTGAAACGTCGCGGTCGCCAATTAGATGGTCTTTACTCTAGTTTTAGGCTCGCTAACGTTCCCGGTTTCTCTACTTCCACCCCCGTCGCAATTTTTTCCTCAAAATAACGGCAAACAGTCGTATAACTCTGGTACAGTTTGTATAAACAGAACGACCGGTCTGTTACACGCTGTTACCATGTATTACTGTAACACAAAAGCATATATATATGTGTATAGTATGTCCACTTGGGACAACGAGTTTACCCAGATATCCATTTACCACTTTCCATGATAACGATCCGAGTTTGGTGAGATTAAGCATCAGGGTATAAGAGATACTTTGGATATCGATCGGCTAAAGTTAGCACGCACCACGTGTTAATATCGAACTATAATCTAACTCGTCCGCACCTCCTGGTACCTAAATATGTAGAAAATCGCATTTCATCCCATTCTATATCAACATCTTCGGATTGAAACAAGAGTCTTTCTTTTCCTCCATTGTTTTCGCTCGAATTATCGCTAAACTTCCCAGGCATGGATTTTATTTTATTAGTTAATATATAGGATGTTAGTTGTATTTTGATAGTATTAGCTGGATGCAATTTTAGCAGTGGAACTTGGATAAAATGGATTTTCTTTGACTTGGGAGTGATTGGAATTGTTCGTTATGTTTTCTGTTACAACTGTATCAATATCGATTATATTAATGAAAATTCGCCCATAGGCAATTTCACCAATTTAAAGTTTTCAAAGTATACCATTTCATCATTCCAGAATTTTATTTTATTTATAAATGTATTTTATATATATATATATATATATATATATATATATATATATATGTACTATTTGACGTCGGTAAATAAAAAGACCAACTGTTAGATAACAAAAATAGATTTTCGATATAACATAATGAATGCTCGTTTCGATTGTGAATTCTATGTATCTACTATGGGCGTGTTGTCCAGGGCAGCTGCAATGAACAGCATTGAGAATGTAACAGACACACGGTTTAATTCGTCGTGGCTTCGCCGCAATTAAGACGGGAAGGCGTTGCAGGCCCACAGGCGGCAATCTGTATGTACGCGTGAGGGAATCCGCATCCAAACCTGCGGTTTCAGCTCCAGCGGTATCCGGAAGACTGTGCCTGAGCAGTACCCTCCATCGCCCCCACCTCCCTTATTCCCCTCCCACCCCTACTCTAAGCTTGTTAACCAATCAACGGAGAACTCTGCGAGTAGTTTGGCCCGATTTCCTCCAGGCTTTGGGAGACTTTCCTCGTGTATGTATCAGTCTACCTTCTCGTTTCAGACTCCTTGTTTGATATAGAGGGTATAACTAAGGACGCGTAAGACTTACGCCGAACTCTTACTCATACCTATTCAGCCTCATCCCTTACTGCGGTTATGTTCATATCATGTTCGAAGCATCGGTTTTCGACCTTTTTGAATCTGTTCAACGCTTTCACCCCTCAACCCTTCTCATTCTTGCACATTCTCCGCAAAACAATTTGCTGCCAGCTTTTTACGGAAGTGGCAGCTTCGTCGTTCAGAGAGTCTCCCACGCAAGAGGGACGATATACAATGAGGAGAGAGTGCTGGTTTGAACTCGGCAACCTCCTGAGACAAGGGAGTTTAGCGACAAAGAGAAAGTTGTTCATCTTTTGGCCCTCGCTCGGACGAGGCTCTCTTCCCTTTTCCGGTGAGCCAAAGAAGAGGCTGTTTCTGCCACTACCTTCCAACATCGCTAGCCTCGTCATTGTCATATACCGATTTTTTTTTCGTATCACCAGCATTCTGCGCATAAGCATCGAGTCTGCCAACCCTCCTTTATGCACCCTTATTCCCGTCTTTAACGGCAAAATCCTCTTTTGTAGTGCTTGGCTCGAAGCTCACGGAAAATTAACGTACCACCACTACCACTTCGTATCTCGCCGTAAAGCCTCCCATCTCTTCCGAGCTTTGGCTGAGCCGAACGAAAGACAAGATCTGTAACGTACAATGGCATTTTATGTTTTTTTCATAAACTAGAGTATACGTTATAGAATTTCTTCATAATCACCACCTTTATTTCGAAACAGAAAGAGCTTTTTTGCTGTCCAAAATTTTCTTTCGTTCTATCCACAATAGTAAATAGCCAATGATTATTTAATTTTAATTTCAGAATTCGCGGTATTATACCGACAGTTCATACCTGAATAAAGATGTATTGTACTCTGTACACATGTATATCATTGACACGAGTATATACGGGGGTAGAATGCAGAGTTGCACCCCCACCTTTCGAGCCATTGCATAGGTAGTAATTCGAGATAGCGCCCCAGTAATTTTTCGATCGAGGCAGAATTCAATTTTACACAGCCTCGCTCCTGTTTCCAACGCCCCGTTATCGTATCGCACTCTGCATATAGCTCGTGCAGCCTCCCACATTCTCCCGGAGCAAATTCAATTCGCCCTTTTTATCCTATTCTCTTACTCCCGTTCGCTTTGTACATCGCGTACTCTCATAGCAAATAAACGTCGGAAATAATTCATGGAAGCGTCTGAGGATGGGATATATCCAGGCAAAAGAACGTGATGACACGGTCATTCTCTTCCATCTCTGTTTCGCATCCTCTTCATTTCTCACTGTATAAATTTTCTCAATTTCTGATATTCCAACGTTCCAACGTTGATCCGAACATTTTCCGATGGAGACGTCAAATAATCTTCCCGATGCCAGGCACGAACAGTTAATTACGAGTACCAACGCGAGTTGAAGTCACAACTCGGTGAGACTCGGCAGAAGCGCTAACGGCGACAGTCACGGCAATGCTCGGCCAGAAGTCGCCATAGTGAGATATTTCTGAATCCGCAAAAGGGACGAATTAGTGCGAGGTTATAGATAGCGAGCTAGGGGCGTGGAAGTCTGGTGTGTCGCATGGCGTGACGCCGGCAACCTCGCTAAATGGGACACTCTCGTTTCCACTGTAATTTCCGAGAGTTTGGATAACGCACGCGGTGGAGATCGGAAGAGGATAGGAGAGTAATAGAGACCGGAGATGGTTGGAATGGTGCGAATAATATATAGTAGAATTGTCTCTATATAGCTCCGAGCATACTTCATTAACACGAAATGTGTCTCTACTATGGGCGTGCCACGCATCACGTGTCCGAATCTCTTCAAGGAAGTACCATCATCATCATCATCGTCGCGCGAGTTATTCCTCTCGTGTTTTTCTTAATTAATTCCGAGCATTTGGTTGGTTCGTCACATGTATACCTTATCTCTCCAATAATCCGTTTTTCATTCTCTTCTGAAAACATCCTCCCTTGATGTGACAGCAATCGTCCTGAGAATGTCCCGATGTGAAGGAAAACCATTTGCGGTCAATCTGAGAGTCATCTCGATGCGGCCATTGCACAACCGATCCCATCTTCATGAAAATAATTTAAAGTCCGCCTATTCCTGACCACGAATAAGCCCAAAGAACACTTTACACTTGCCCGCCCGTTTTATGTTGTACCACAGGGCGTCTGAAATGAGAAAAATATATGGGGATTTGTATATCTATATGTTTTCGTGAAAACACGATTCTCGGTATATTTTATGTCTCATGATAACGTCAAATCCCTCCAACGCCTCCTGTTTCTGTTTCTGTTCAAGTCATAAAACATTATAATCGTGCTATAAATGTGTGAGCCTACGTATTTGCAGTGAAACCGCTTTTCTCCTAAAAGACCTGGACCAGAATAAACGCGAGCCGTTCCGCTATTTCGTTCACGTTAAAATGAAACAAATGTTAACGATTGTACAAACATTTATCTGTTTTACACTATGCTCCGAGTGCGACAAACCGTTACCACTCTGAAATCTCCTCCACATATTCATTCAGCCGTTCTATAATACTTAAACGAGCACGCATGCTCGACATGGCGTGCTAGGTACTTCGTCGCAGTAGGTAGCGCGGGAATCTCCACATTTTCAAATGTCTATACATAACCACAGTCAGGAATAGAGGATTTAACAATTCTAAAAGATATTCTAAAACGTTCGTTAGAAAACATGAATCATTATAGCATCGTTTTAGAGAATTGGGGCGATTACGAGGATTCCAACTTTTTAGATATGCCGATTAGAGTATAATCACACTCATAGAAAATGATTTTCTCTTACTGGATTTAAATCCAATACATGCTAATTTGTTCGCTATCTGCGGTCGAAACAGTCACGCACGGTAATGACAATCATGTAAATACTCGTACAAAAAAAGTATCAAATATGGAACCGTGTTAGGGCATACAGCAGAGTTAACGAGATAAAAAACTTCAATGTGACTACTAATTCCAAGCCCGTCGAAAACTGGTTTTGTTTAAACTTCTGGGGTTTCTATTTACTCAAGAACCATTGTATATTCTTCAAGACCAATTTGAGGAATTAAAACATAGCGAATCTAAATATTCCTAGTATCATCGCCATGGAGGATGTCGTGCGCGAGCTATTGAGAGGATGTACGCTTGTCGACACACCCAGCGACGCGTCACCTAAACAGCCATTTGCTTGATTATGATCGTCGTTGCAGTTCCCATTCCTCAACATCACTGTTCGTCGAATGTAATACAGATAATAGTCGTATCTCCGTCAAATTGCATTAAGTACCTCGAGAAACCCAGTCTAAAATATTCACCCCAGGGTAAGAAGAAGTATCAGAGTTTGCGAAAATCTACAGATGCAACGAGAGAAAGGGAAAGAGAGAGAGAGAGAGAGAGAGAGAGGATCAGCGGTAACGAGAATTTCTTAAGGCTATCTAAAATCCTCATAGCATTGAAGGCAAATCGTTAATCAACCTTCGCCTTGAATCCCTCGGTTTCACTTCGAGGAAAGATCTCTGGATGGGCAAGAAGCTCTAGAAAGTAGTGAGTGACTACTTTACATAATTTTCTTGCATGAGATGATTAATTTTCACTATTGAAATGTTCGCAAGCGGTTACTTCATATGGATATATTCAAATCTCTTGTGAACCTTCCCGAACAGATAAGCTATGAGAGGAAACGTGTTCCTATAATCACGTATTATCTACGTTATTTCTGCATTTCTATTACCATCGAGTATGAAATAAAAATTCAATAATTTGAATAAACTTGGACGAAATCTATGCATCTATAACGATAAAAACTAAAGCTTCATCCATGACCATATAAATATGTTGAGGAACATCGCACCGAGTCGTGACGAAAATTTATTAAAAACGTAGAAGTTAGGTTTTCACGTTTTGAAACATAGGCATTCTTGCATTTGGATTTACGTTGAATTCTCTAACTGGTCAAGAAAAATATAAATTGCGATAAATGATTTTTTTATTTATATCCTTAAATGAAAAGTTCATTAATCTAATTTATCGTTGCGAGTATAGAGTTAAATAGCTCAGTGACATTTCATTCCAGACCTGTGATTGCCTGAACTTCAAGAGTCCATGTGTGTCCGCTTGACGGAGATAAAGAGGAGGTTTGGCCGGACAGCCAGAGGATCTTATTCGGTAGGCAGCGAGGGAAGTTATATTGGAAAACTATTCGTATCAATGTGATGTTTCCTTTGGTCCACACTCTATTACTCCGTCACATACCTGAAAACTCCAAGCCTTCCCGAATATACTGTCTCGCATAATTCATGAAAGTGTAAAAGATTCCCACATAATGATTTCCTGTTAACGTTGTATATATTTGTTGCTTAGTTTTGCGGAATAAGCACTCTAGATCTCAGGGTTTCCACCGCGTGTTAACTACATCAAGGACGAGCGACAGACAGAGGGTGAGAGACACGAGATGCATGACGCGAGCCATTCCACAGTGTCATCAAATTCATCCCTACTAACTTTGATGAACCTCTGATGTAGGTGGGGTGGATAACGCACTGGCTGGTTCCGCAAGCCACGACAACGACCAACGATCGTGTACGTATTATACGAACGTGCAGGTTGTACATACAACGCTATGAGGATGCAAAGTTTTGTCCCGCGCGTCCAACCCTCTTCGTGCTTTAACCGTCGCATGGAGAAGAACGTGCTGGTTGAATTATCGTCGTTGACCTGTATGAGAAAACTATGCTAGAAGAGAGAAGGACGCGAAGGACGACACCAAAACCAGGAAGTAGACTGAACCTCTCCGCCAGACTGAGAGTGCGAGCAAGGGAAACAGACAACTTTCATTCTATGCGGTAGTTCAGTAACAGGACCATTATATGCGAACCCATACCTGTGACCGGTCTCCGTTGCATAACGGTAGTTGGTGAAGTGGTCTGGCTACTCGCATTTGCGAGAGCCATACAATTTTCATTCGAAATAACTCTAGCGTTCTGTGCGGAGTAGATGGAGGTTGAGTAGTCACGAACCTCCACTACCCCGGATCTATGGTAGAATATCTAGAACTCGATGCGATCGCCCGTCCGTCATATCTTCTTGGGGTGGTCGTGGCTTTTTAGTATGCACATATACGTTTGCGTACACATATAACCGCACCGTAGTTCAACTGCAGAGTTGATAAAGTAATCACAAGGAAAGAAAACGAGGGAGCCACGAACTTGCGGAAAAACGCGCCGTATCAAGAAATTAACTGGCACGTACGGAAGAGAATTTTCCAAGCTGGCATTAAGAGGAAGTCATATTCTCGAAAGACGAGGACAGCGACGAGAATATCGTAATGCTGTTCTCAGCTCGGCTTCTCCCTTCACTTTACTTCACTTTGACTGTGTATGTTTTTGCGTTACCAGCGATATGGCACAATTGCCCCGACTGGTCGCTATAAGCACAGTTGACGTGCATTTTTATTACATAGGCCAACTGGACTCAGGTTACAATTGCGATATTTATCGTTCATGTTAGTAAAAAAAACTTGTTTTGTTACACGTTATAAATTTTAATGATGTCGTCGTTACAATATATTTTGTTGTTGGACTATTTCGTACGGCGCTTCAATTACGTCTGCCTTACCCAAGGATATCAACGTTCCTCTGTCTATTCTATCACGCTCTGTCCTTCCCCATCGCTGATGAAGTAACGAACATAAGCTCTCTGTGATGTATTTAATTACAGTATGATTTACCTTGTGCAGCGAACTGGGGATAAAACCTTCAGGAATGCGGATCAACGTGCATAACCCCCTACTTACATGCTTTGACCACCTTCCTTCTCTCACAAAGCCCTAATAAACTAATTGGGTCACGTAAATGCCACAGTTTTCAACCGAGTCGTCCCGCGTCACGCTTGAAATCCGTCACTCCCTCTCGCGCGTTTGAAAAATGTTATGACAAAACCGATAATCTCAGCAGGCACGCCCCATTTTCCAGGAAAGCTTTTAAAAGTAAAAGAAAAATTGGTCATCATAAAAGTCTCGTGCGAGGAAACGAATTACGAAATTTGTTGCGTCAGCGCTACATGATATTATTTATAACATCTTTTATTTCATCTTGGCTCAGTCATCGTGCTTCTACAATTTCAACTATCTTTACTGAATCCATAACCAGTGGACATCTCTTTACTCGGATTTCTTCGTGCAATGGACTCCCTCGAGCAACTTAGCTTGTTCTTGGATCTATACACCATCTGTATTGTTCGAACCAGTAAAGAAAAGAGCACTCTATGTGTATATAGCATCCTTTCGTCCAGAATCCGGATAAAAAGAGAACTATCCACTGGCTTGGCTTAGTCGTTTTTTTTACTATTATCATCTCTCTTTCCTTCAGCTATGCTTCCTCGTTTCTCTCAGGTCTTCTCTATCTCCCTGAGCTGGAGCTCTGCTACTTCCGGGATCCGGCAGCCATTTCCACCCCGCCCCGCAAAGGCCGACCGGGAGTCCAAAATTGTTTTCCGATTTCGAGGACAGGAACGAAAGAGTACGAGGCGACCGGACGTCTAGAAAACTTCGTTACAGGAAGGTTCTGGAACGTCCCTAGTGCGCGTCTTCTCATATTTCTCACTTTTCGCAGGGTCAAATTATACTCCTTTGTTGTCCTATAAATTTCGTCTTCACGTTCGTCCTCCACCCTTGCGAAAATAGCGCGGAAGATGAGACCATTTCATTATTTTCCTGTCTCATAGAAAAAGCTTTCATTAATTCTTAATTTGACATGTTCGTGTCAGAGACTCCAACATTTTTTAAATATTCGAAAAAACAATATTTCTAAGAAATTATTTATTTTTTTTAATATATTGAAATTTGTATAATTAGTGAGACCGAAATAGTGGAGTGAAATGAAATAGAGAGCTCGGAATTATGCTTATTGGGTGATGAACAATTTTCAATTAGAATTATATTGTTCTCCTTGACTTTTGCGTTGCGAACCAAGAAAAAGTAATTTACACGAACCATCGTTCGTTCTGTATAAACTCCAGTGACACTCACCATTACTTACTTCTAGGATTACCAGTAGAGGATTGGTAGAGGGTATTAGGTGTAGGTTCCGCAGCAGCGGAAACGCAGTCAGTGATATTCTGGTTCTAGTCCCAAAGATGTAAAGACTCTTAAAAGAGGAGCGCGTGGATCATCGGATGAGCATCCCGTTGGCTTAACCGACGCGACTTACTCTCACATTGCTGGCAACTCGATCCCGGCCATCGTATTAAGAATTTAAATTCGAAGGCTTTCGGGCAATGTCGTTTCGCAAAAAGATAGAACCGACTGAAAATAAACCCATTTTACCATTCATCATTTTATTTTACTTTCGGCAAATTGAATGGAGTTTTCAATACGTGATCAATAGTGAAGCTCTTCTTGTCGTATCCTTTTTTCTTTCCAGCCCAGACTTTCTTGCATCCTGCCAATTTTTATTCGCGCAGATCACATGCAGTCGACGCTGAAGTTCTGTCAATTCCCGAGAGAACGACCCCCGTGCGGTTCGCTCGTATTACGTGCGCGAGCCTCGTCTCATTGTTCGCACCCTCATCTTATCTGTCGATCCGTCGCTCAGTTCCGTCCCTCATGTCGTCGCTTTTTCCTTTCACCCCTTTTCTTCGCCGTAGCAGAAAGCACGTTGGCGAAGACCGGGCCGGACTCTCACGCCACCCTAACTATCTCTTCGCTTTTTTACCCCGTCACTTTTTATTATATCAGACAGAATGGGATACGCGCGCATCGTAGTCCTAAAGATCGTGACGCTGCTCACTCTCTACCACTCTTTTGTCTCTTTTTCTACTGCCTACTTTTTAGTCTCTTCTTCTTCCATTCCCGTTCGCTCTTTCCCTCGTGCGCTCGGCTCTGACCTCGCCAGACGATACTGCGAACTCGCAAATGGGCGCTGCGACCCCCGGGGTATTTTATGTTATACAGGGGAGAAAAGTGCTCCATGGAATTAGAGAGTTCATAAATAAATATCTTATTCCGAAGATTACTTCGTAATCATTCGACATAACAATAAATCACAGAATCAGATTTTGGATGAAGAAATTTATAGATTTTGTACCAATCTCAGTGAAATCTAGGTGGAGGTTATTTGACGTATTGGACGCAATTTTCATTAGAGCAATTTTCCAATGGGAATACAAATATTTTTAAGGATCTTTTTCGTCACTTCGAAAGTGACGAAAAAGATGTGCTGGTCTTGTTTCATTGGACAGGCAAATTCATACATAACCAGTGCTCATACTCAGGGAATAAAAGAAGCCTCTGAGCGTATCCGGGGCGTGCTTGTCGTGCCTTCTTGTGGTGGATAATTACACCAACATTGCCCTCAGTCACTATGCACTCGTCGGCTGCCGGTGCATGTTCCATCGTCCAACGTCGTAGCACTTCATTCTCTTTTGCATCCGAGCTTTAATCACGTTTTTCTCGACTTCCGATCTCACGCTCTCTCTGCTTTTCTCTCTCACTCTCAACCCTTTTTTTTATCTAGCTCATGCTCGACGGTGTTTCCCATTTATTCAACAACCACCTCGTATCGCCTAGACTACGACCAATAGCTGCTGCTATTCATCAGAGTCCACTTTTGTCGACCTTTCACTACGATGCTTTGAACTGCCACTTTTTAGTATTTTTGTCTGATTCTTTTATCTGATTCATCAAGTTCTTTCCATCAAACGGCATTGATTACGGATTGATTACGGAATGATTACGGATTGATTACGGAAAAATTTCAGAACCTCAGTATATACGAGGCAATGACACCGACATTAATTTTCCAGATGACCCAGAAAATAGGGAAAAAAACACTATAGCGGAGATTCTAGGACAAGTGTGCAAAACTTTTTAATTTTTGTTCAGAATTCGATAGAACCCAATCAAGAATTAGGGCCCGCAGGGAGTCCGCATCCAACTTCGTGAGAGCACTTTTGCTATCTCCTTTCGCACACTCCGACGACAATATTGGGAAAACGAAAAAACATCGCTATCATTTTCAGTCGCTATCTAAAACAGTTTTCGCTATTGACTTGGCGTCAAAAACAAGGCGGTATAGATGCGCACGATGCGGGTTTATAAACCAGTCGCACGCGCACGTATGTGCATATGTGTTCGTTCCAAAAACTAGAGCTCTCATGACAGTGCAGAGCTAGCCCTCGTATCTTTCTATGTCTGCCGTTAGGGAGTTTCAACGCTGGATCGAATAAAATAATTGGAATCGAAGAGAAAGCGACATAGAGAAAGCTAGTTCGACCAGCCGTAACCGGTCATATAGAAAATAGCGGGTTGCCATAGTAAACATAGCAATTCCCAACCCCCGAGTCAATGGAGCCTTTTGCAAACTATCCTCGTAATCGCCTTATCCCATCTCAATTGCGATTTTGGAGTTACAATCTTGTTCAATATATTTTCGCATAAGGCAAAAGGTTTATATAAAAATCGTTTCGTAATTGGAAAAAAAACCATATTCATGAAAAAATAACTTCAGTTATCGACTGTTTGTCATTGTAAAATACGTGTTCACAGGTGGATAATTAGACCGAATTTTATCGATAGCAGCGTACGAACCGAATATGCATAAACAGAGAATGCCAGCTTTTTTGACAGAGTACAAAAGAGTTGGAAGATAGATGGAAGGGCGTTATCTAAAAAGTATGGTTTAAACATATTTCGTGCAGACGATGGCTAGTGACGAATACCGCACTTTCGAGGTCTCCCCTCGTAAACGTTGAAATTGTTCGAAATTGCTCGCTCGTTGTAGCGATAGCTGAACTACCTTGGCAGGCAATCTTGTGGGCAGGAAAAAGAATAAAAATCATAACTCAATTGCCGAGCGAGATCGATAGCTTTCGCGAATGAATAAAAGACCACTCCACCGTTCTGCTTTTTTCCGATGATTGAAAAGCGCTATGATATTTATCATAACGTTTTTTTGCGATCAACAAGAAAAAAGGAACGGAAGAAATAGAAAATAGACGGAAGGATCGAAGGAATAACGGGACGATGTGCAAAAAATAAAATCTTCCTGGCTTTTTCGACCGAATACTTATTTCCACCGATCCGGATTCGACTCGATCCAAAATCGATAATAACGAATGTGCAACGGACCTATAGTCCTGTTTCCGGTGAAACAAGACTTCCTCTGTGTTGGATTCCATCTACGGTCGTAGCACTAGAAGTCTTAATGATACTGGATAGGTCATCGAGATTATTTTTATCGCAATGGTATAGAACGTTAAGTAAACGCCTAGAAGTTTTGCCCAAGATACAGGTACTATCCGGGAATACTGATACACGAATCTAAGCTGGGAGTACTACGTAGGACCTACTCCATAGCAGTGCCGAAGGTCTGTGAAACGATAAAGTCGGGTGGGCATAAACGCTGGTAGTACTACCGGGTACTTCGTCTTAGCTCCATTGGGTCCCATCACTATATTGCTCTACGATATATACAGTGAACATTGCGAGCGCGCTCACGACAACGGTGAGGAACGTTTAGAGCCTGCGAGAGAGCTATGCGCATAAAATACGTAGTATTCATATTTCTTGTCACATGCCTTTTCTCCGTCTCCTCTTCTACGATCCAGCCCTCATTATATATTTCTTCGTATCGTGCACGGAAACTCTATGTGAAATTCACATAAACGTTACCCTTTATGCAAAACCGGGTTAAAGACGAATAGGTATGGGACTATCTGCGAATATCTCCGTTCGTGTCGCTGCAGGCCGAGTTTGTTTGATGCGCCGAGCACACCAACTCTTAATCATTATTCCTGTGAAATGGAAAATAACACAGTCTGGCAGGAAACACGTTTCTGGAATAACGTAAATTATCACAGAATATTCATTCCCCGTTCTCGGCATGTTCGCTTCGTTTTTTTAATCGTTCATTTTCTTTTTTATTATATTAACAAATTGACGAGACGATAACGAGAGAAATGTTATAAAGGTTTTTTGTTCTCATCGTCATACACCAGGGATAGACGTTGCTTTCCACTGGTAGCGGAGGGTGTGCTCGGCACACTGTATCGGAACGTTCATAAATGCCGATGAAAAAATGTAGCCTCCAAATCGGTTTTCGATGCAACACCGGAATCCCCGGAGCGCTCCGTCGGGGGCGCTTTATTACTTTATAACGTGTTTCTTCTATCCTTCTTCTCTTTTTTTTTCGTTCATAATAATTCGAAACGCTTTTGCTAACGGATAATAATGGGCCACGTGCCGGGGCAATAATGAGATCAATTTGCTTGTTTATTATAGTTTGGCACGAAAGTACAGAGAAGGAAACCTGTAAATCGGTAGAACGAAAAGAGAGCGATGGTTAGAAAAAAGAGCGTTTGCGATCGTACGGGGGTGTAACGAAGCGGAAAAGCTAACCCGAGGTCGCTTCTCTTTGCGCATGTGTACGTTTCAATGTAAAACTCCCTCATGCCGTGCCAGTTTTTTACTGCCCCTCTCCTTCTCTCTGTACGCCACATCGTTGTTTTTGTTTGCTACCTCGCACGAACCATGTGGGACCACGGGTTGGGTTACCAGCATCCCCGCCAGAAAATCCGAGGCATGATTTCCGGGCAAATATGGAGGGTGAAAAAACGCAAGAGACTAGAGAACTCCGTGGGAGGGTTCATATTTATGGAATTTTTAAAGGACGAGGGGACTGAAACGAGTTGCCGTTTGCGAGAGGGATGCACGTGTGATAACCTTCTCGCATGTCTTTTACCTTTCCGTCTCTCTTCCTCGCCCTCGCTCTCTCTCTCTCTCTCTCTCTCTCTCTCTCTCTCTCTCTCTCTCTCTCTCTCTCTC
>JAPYZU010000699.1:0-24437 GCA_030523005.1 Tryphoninae sp. B BG-2022a
ATAATGAAAAATTAACCCTTAAAATCAAGATGGCGGACGACGCAACACTCCGAATAGCACGCAAAACCAAATTTAGACTGCCAGTGACCCCCCCCCCCCACCGAATTCCGAAGGAAAATTGCTACTTTAAATTTATTCCGGGTTTGCCCCTTTTTTGAGCTAATTCGACTGGGCTACACACTTTATACGTAACAGAAAAAACAATCTATCCTCTTTTCAATGTGTTTGTATTTTCGATTTGCTCACAACGCTGTTATCATCATACCTTACGTTGTAAATAAAAAAAAAATACTTCGGAAGCCTGCGTAACGCAATTTATTTTTATATCGCATTTGCATCGTCTCGACCAACGCGGACAGACGAGAAAAACCGAGATTAGTGTGTGCTCATTGGTGATAAGAATACGAGAGAGAATGAGCGCAAAAGAATTTGAGGCGAGTGATATCCGATGACTTAAGCAAGTCTTGTGTGCGAGCTCTCGTATTCATTAATAATCGATCGATAAACCAATACTCGATTCTTCTTATCAGGGATTTAAATCGTAATGGTATCGTACGATCCGATTGGCACTTCGCGGAATACAAAAGTATTCTTCGCAATTTCTCTTTATACAAATATAGCTTATCTATACGGATATGCTTGTAATCTTTTTTTACTATTGTATTCTAAGTACTTACTCGCATCTCTTTGGGAAAAAGTGATTACACCTAGCTCACCTTTCGATGTCATAGACACAGGCCACACGTCGAGATAAGAAAAGCATGTGTAAAATGTGCTCTTGGCGAGGTTCGCGAACGACGTCCGGACGTAAAACGTGCTTGCGAATAAACGGAACTCGCGTTTTGATAAAAATACACATTACGTGCACGGATCGAGATTTATCAAGTCTGAAAACGTGATGGCGTAGTACGAAATTCATCGTTGACTTGGAAATGTTGTTAATGATTTTTTTGTCTATGGAATAAACGTTAATTGGAACAGAGAGGAACGGCGAAACGTGAATTTAACATTACAGTTATGTGGGAAAATAATTGTTTTAAGGTTGAGAAATATTGAGAAGAATTCGAGCAGTTTATCATTTTCCATGTGTACAGGAAATGAAAATGTATGATAAAGCAGTATTATAGTCTCATCAGCAAGAAGCCTCGTTTGCTTAGAAATATAAAGTTTATAGAGATTTATATTCAACGGAGTTGTTTGAATTATAATATATAAAATCCTGACATGTGCAGGATGTAGGTCAATTATCTTTTTTTCTTCTTACATTATCGCACCAATCATCTGGATTATCCGTTTAACGTGTGACAGGATTAATATTTGATACAATCCGTTATATCAATTTATTTAGTTGACTTTCCGATGCGATAGAAATTCTGCGATGCGAGGTAATAGTTGTTGTGTTCTATTTAAGATTTTAAATAGTCAAAATACGATTAGAAAAAAAATGATGTAATCTGACTTTTTTGTTACAAAAAATTGTGAAAAATTTATGCCATATGGTACAAAATCTCACGTCGTTTTACACTTGAGATATTATATTTTTGACAAAGAGACAGAGCTTTTTATGGACTTTGAAAAAAAGTATATTTATTCCGAAATTTGAACTCAAAACTTTTGGTTGATGTCGAAAAATGGAAGTGGTACGTTTAAGTCGACAAAATAATGTTGAATAAATTATAGTGAGTGCCTAAAAATGGTATTTTTATTGCATAAACCGTATATTTTATAAACTTTAATACGAAAGTTGAAAACATTTGAAGAAAAGATTATTTTTTAATCGTAGTCTCTGTGTTTGGGAAGGACACTTTATTTTTATTTTTCTACCTTTTTCTTGTCTGGCAAAGTTCACACCTTTTTTTATTAACCCTTCAACTCAACCCTTTTTTCAACAATTGGTTCAGTGGAAAATCTATTTTGGAGGTTTTATTTAGCGAGAAAGTCGTATTTTCGTTTGAGAAAGTTTGCTCACCTTGTCGCGACGAGCAACGTGAGTAGACGTGTCGTGTAAACGCGATTGCGATTTCGCAACCGTAAGAGTTTCGAGAATGTCGAAATCGTTGGATTCGATATTATTGCATTATACTGTCGTTTCTAACCAGAATCGACAGTCAGAACTAGTGCGTATTGATTCGTTTCAAGGATCCCGGACGCGGTAATACTCGTTCTTAATTGCATTCGCGACATTGAATTTTCACGGTGCAAACGTTTCTAAGAACATGTTGGAGTTGAGTGTGGTCGGTGTTTGAGCAATATCTGAAATACGTGTGTTCCTGTTTGTGTGTAGGTGATAATGTTATTGGACTAACGTTGTACCTAGAAGATCAAAAGGAAACGTCAGGTTATTGGTAAACTTTGATATAATTGAAGTGCGAAAGTGAAATACGTCGTTTCATGTTCTAATGACTATTTTTATTTGTGGATACTTTTCGAGATAGCTTACAATAACTTGTCAGGAAATATTCTACGACGTCCTCGTGTCAATACTTGTTCTTTGAGAAAATATATATAGACTTGACGTGACTTGAGTGACTTTCATATTTTTTTAAAGTTCTCACCCTTTGTACCAGAATGAGGGAATTTCGTTTAAGGAAAAATAAAATAGTCGAAGGAAAATGGGAACGTCCTTAATAATTTAGCTACCTACTGTATATATATGTGATAGAGAAGAACTCTAAACTTTCTTTACGGTTTTTGCCACAACTGCTTTTAAAGGTTTTCATTAATTTCTAGAAAATTTAGATTATCATCGTGTAGGATTACCAATCTTTGTATGGAAGATCGATCGCACCCTTCGCTTTAATTTCCACTCCGCTGGTCAAACTAACAAGGGTTGCTTTCAGATATGATTGAATTTTTACATAAAAATACACACTCGTGTGAGCATGGCCATTCGACACTAGCGCCACAGAGCAGGGCGGTAGTGCTAGCAAGCTACAAAAATATCAATATTTTGATATTTTGTACAAATTATGCGTCAAAGTTTCTTTGGAATTAGCTACGACATTTTTTCAATAGTTTCATCTCTTCCTATCTCGATTAAAGAATTTGCTCGTTCGAATAGCGCGGCAGTGTTAGGAAGCTACAAAAATATCAATATTTGTATTTTGATATTTTGTACAAATTATGCGTCAAAGTTTCCTTGGAATTAGCTACGACATTTTTTCAATAGTTTCATCTCTTCCTATCTCGATTAAAGAATTTGCTCGTTATGAAGTCGTACAAAGTTCAGGTTGTCGCTACAGGATTCTTAATAATTGATACCAGGTAGCAGTACTAATACTATTTTTCTTCACAGCAGGTAGTTCAATAAGTGGGTTTACATGTATTTTCTTTACAGGACAAACATCAATATCTCAGGTTCCCTTTCATCCTCGACATCATTCAGAAAATATATGAGACAAACACTCGGCCAAAACATTCAACAAATCATCAGAGCACTGACATTGTCTTCTCAAAATCCCAGTAGCACTTGTAAGATGACTACCGGACTTAGGACTTCATGGAATTTTATACTCTCAGCAAATACCCAGAATTACACGTAATTACTAAAGGCCAAAGATTAATGTACACCAGCATTCTACCACGAGCAAGCCACCAATCACATTTCTTGAGTTTTCTCAGTTGAGCATTTTCCATGAAATTTGCTAATTATATTTCTGCATAATTTCTACCTCGATAATATTCTCAACCTCCAGTGGTTTTGATAACTTGATTTACCTAGCAGTAAATAAATAAAATATGACAAAAACGATGATACAAAAGAAAACATATTCAGTAAGATTTTACAATTTATTTCACTGTTATTGTTAATTGATTCGATAATATTCTCTCGATAGTGGTTTTGATAACTTGATTTATGTAGAAGTTAATAAATCGAATAAGAGAAAAATGATGAATTAAGAGTTGAAAAACCAAGTAGTAGAAGGCAATGGAAAAAATAAATTCTGTATAGCTGAGAGAAAGTACATAGGTGGGTTGAATTATGTTGCAAATACATTGCTCAAGCTCCTCACACTCATCGAGGCCTCGTTCCAAAATTGACTGACAGTATTAATAATCTATAGTCCGGTCACTCTTACTGTACATTTTCCCAACCGCCAATAAATTTCGGTTCTCGACCTAAGCCCCCTTTAGTCGTTCTCAGGTACGTACAGCATTTCGCAATACACCAATAACGCGATCCGTGTACAAGGCGAATGTATAGTACGTCTTTTGCTATACGGGGCGAATGGTAAACTCAGGTATAGTGAAAGTGGTGGCCTCTGGCTGGTAGATCAAAGAACGAAGGGAAAAGAAACAGCAGGTCATCGTTCTAATTCTTTATTTCTCCGAAATCGAGCTGTGGAAAATTTTTATGAGAACGATACTAATTATTCACACGATGAATTAAGCATTCGCGTTAAATACCCGGACGAACCAAACCTTAGAATTTTTCCGACCGTTTCTTTTCATTCCACGAAAATATCGTTACATTTTTAGAAAATCCCCGGAGGTCGAACGTCAATGACCAAAGTAAATCTACGATTTCGTAAAATTACCAAAATCTTACTATCGACGTTCCACGTCGATGATTTTTTCAAATTTATCAATGTTTCGTAAATCGAAAACGAGTTCCGGATGTTCGAAGGTCGCGTTGGTCCCAGTGTGTATAGCGAATGCATAATTCACGTCATAAATTTTACCTTGCAACGAGAAAAGAAAAAAAAAAGTTGAGTCGCGCAACGAAGCGTAACGAGACCGTATCTTTATGTCGTTGTCATAATGCCAATTTGTTCCAGGAAACATAGACAAGAAGTATATGGAAAGCGATCAAGTCGAGTCTTAGCGACAAATCGATCTGTACAAGCCCTAACGACTTTGCAATGTCAAGGTCATCGATTCACACACTATTTAGTATGTCGGGTTCGCGCGGTTATTGTTTCCTTTAGGAATTATGCACGTCTCCCCTTGGCGAGTTTGCAACGGATATCGATTTAGCCAAGGCAAACGTACGAAGCTAGGCGCGATGTGTGCATAGCCCTCCTGTTCAACACTCTCCTGTGTTGTAGAGCGACGACGTTTAAGGTCGAAGGCATTTATCGCTTCAACGCGGAATAATTATCGTAGAAGATTATTATTTTATAAGATGACTAGTGACCCGTCCTGTCTTCGCAGGAGTGCAATTTAGAAAACAATGGAAGTGAAAAGTAGGAAGTTACTGCAGTTGATTATAGAATTTCTTTATAAACAATGTTTACAGCTGATTTTTCGTTACACAATGTGAACTAATTTTGTTTAGGAGCGATGCCCGAAAGGTCTATGAATAGTTAGTCCATGGGAAGAACACTGAACGATTAGGTCTGAGCTTGCTCGGTATGTGAATTATTTTTTCGCTTGCAGTAATCTATGATTTCTTCTAAAATATTTATTAGAATGATATAGTGTAAAGGATGATTATAATTTGCGTTAATTGCCTAAGGATACTATCATATTTATTTGGATAAGGATTCATACTGAATAAGAGTGCATAACGTTGTTTTTAAATTAATGTTTTAATGAAAGAAATGGTTACTGTGAGTCAACCGTAACAGATAGATATATGCCACTGTGGAGTTTTCTTTAGGATTTTAGAAGCACTACAATTCTTTAGTACATGATTTTGAAGTAGCTCTTAAAGTTTAGCCTACGTAAGCCATGTAAATGTACTTTTTAGCGACTCGGTTGCAAAATCCTCATTATCATTAAAATAATATTATTAATATTAATATCTTCTTCATCGACTTCGAAATTTGTAGATTTTATCATTTTTGTCAAGTTTCTAATGTCACTCGGTTTCTCGACATCGTTGAATAAATTCTGTTGACGAATTTCTGCTACTAGACAGTGTAGGACAGTTATCAGCTGGTTAGAATTGAATTATGCAAGTGGAAAAATTATATATCAGGATAGTCACGGTGAAATAATTCATAACCAAATGTGTAGGAAGATTTGTGGTCAAGGTTCAACTCCAAATCGTCAAACTCTTTCGGTTGCCAATACTTTTTACAAAATACAAGTTCGAGATTTAAATAAATTATTTCTTGAGAAGAAAAATGTATTTTAGAATTCTCCAAGAGAATGATTAAAATTTAAACTTGCAAAATACAACCGAATTTTAAGATACAACCATCGTTGCAGTAAATGTGTGATTATACAAACTACAAAGTTGAAATTTCACGCTACTTAATGCCAGGAGTTTATCATTAATAATATCCGTAGAAAAGTGTCACTGTTTTTAAATATATTTCACTACCGTCTACGCTTCACGCACGTCTCACATAGTTGGGGGGGAAGTACGTATAACCAAGGAAAAAACGGTTTTACCACGCAGTGACAGACCTACGGATGGTACGACTAGGCGCGTTTAAAAATACATATTTTTATTTTTAAATTCACGGGAAAAGATCGCGTGACCGTCAACTGGGACACGAATATACATCAATATATCTCGATATATTAATATAACTATAGACAAAGATGAGTTACCGTGGAGATTTACGAGTGAAACGGCTCTTCTTCCTGACAAGTTTATATGCAAATATTAAAAAGAAAAAACGTGAAGCAGACAGAGAAACAGAATCTAGTTGTAATTCTCGTGCACGTGCGAAGTTGTATTTTGATCAAAGAACTATTTATCTTGAAAATTAAGATATAAGTAATTTAGCATTTTTAGAATGTCACTCGTTTAAACAGCTACTAGTAAGATAGGACTACCTTAACCATTTACCTTTGGGAATCGAGTTTTCTGTCTCACCTCTGATCAGGCAATGAATTATTCATTGCCCAGATTTTTTGGAGCAGACGTTGTTACGTGACGCAAATACTTGATCTGCAACACGAGCAACTTTGTTTTTTTACCTCGTTGCTTGTAATTCTGACGTTAAATAACAGCTATGTTTCAAACGTATAATCTCAACAAGCATTAATCCATAGAAAATTGTATTTCAAGATTGTTAGAAATAAAATTACAGCGTAACGACCTATCGTTATTTAAACAATTTTGTTATCACGAATATTCTTCTTGCATGGACAAAAAAATGAATTTTAGTTTGAAATTAAAAGATGAATTCAGTTTCCATTCGTCACGAAGCGTATTTTAAATATGTTAATTCTATTTATAATGCCAAAGGTGGAAAAAATATTAATAACTAGTATAACAAAAAATTAAGCAAGTAATTTTGCAATATTGAAACAGTCGTAGGTTTCCCCTTCGCAATTCGCCTGGTACACACGTGTCGAGAAATTCAAGTTTGTATAGTCGAGAAAAACCGGCCGAGCGAGTAGTAAGTAATACAAGAGATTTCTGGCCCAGTGAACCTCGGCACAGCCTCGAGTTCGTCCCCCTCGTACACAATGGACGCGATAAAAATTTGACGGTAGAAACATTCAAACGTAGAAAGTATAAAAAAAAAAACGTCCTTCGTTCTTGTACAAACTCGTACATAATACAAGAATATCCATTGTAAAATATAGTTTTGTCGATGCTTCACGTTTGCCGTCGGACGTCGACGTTTCAACGAATAATCGCTGATACGAAAATTCGTCGACGAGTGTTTATTCAATATTGTAATAAAATTCGCAGCAAACGTATTTTCAAATCCATCGATACGATTCCTCGAATCGATTCCATTTACATTTTGTATCGATCCGTTCGTAATACAAACTTTATAGTTTACCGTTGAAAATATCAGCTTAAACTTCCATTGCGAAGAAAACGGCGAATCAAAATCATCGACCAAATTAGAAAGTTACTTTGAGGTATCCGACGGTAAAAAGAATAATAAACTTGCCTAGATTATTATTAGAATTTTTTCAAACAAGATTCTAAAAAAATCTTCCATCAATGTTTAATATTTAACGTCGAGGTTGTTTTGATTAATTAAGTTTTTGATAATCTTAGAAATTCTTGATTGAGACAATTTTAATAAAAAAAATTTTATAAGAACTTGGAACGTTGAATTTTTAATACGTGAGGTTCAATTTATATTTCCAAGAATGAAATATCATTAATAATCTTTCTCTCTCTCTGAATTCTCTTGCTCATAGCTGTATCCTTGGGTTATGTAGCTGCCAAGTGGTGAGAACGTTCAACGATGATTCAATACGGCCAAGCACGTGCGGGACGAATTCGATAATAATTCATGGCGCTATAGGATTTCAGCGAAAGCCATCTACAAGCCGGGTCTCTCGTTACAAACGTACCTATTTGTATATCTTCGATTCTCGAAACTTCTCTTCTCCTCGTACGAATCCTTTGTCGAGGGTTTTTCTTGGCCGTCGGCTCTCCCGACGGTAGCGCTTCACTGTCAGGTAACTTTTTGTAGTAGTAGCAGCTAATTCTTAACGACTTCTCGACGAGTCAAGAGAATCCCGTTGCATTTTCGAAGCACTGTGGACGCTATCTCGCGTCGCATAAACGTTGAATAATCACGCGAAATTCACGTATGGAATTTTTGCACTTTACGACCGAAGCCAACGAGCCAATGTATTTCGGCAAACTTCAATGAATCATCACTAATTCACAGCCGATATATATATATATCTTCGTATATTATACGTATAGGGAAGTATATATATATATATATATACGTGTATAATGGATTATGTATATCGAGGGAAATAATGTGCTAGTGAGTTATAACAGGGAACTGACCAGGGAACGTCTGACGGAAGAATGGTGTAGGAGAACGACGCGCGCGGCCCTCGACCGGCAAACTTTGTTTGGGAAACCTCCAGAGAGTCGAACCGCGAAGCGTGTGCATTGAGGGGGGCACAAAACCAAGCGGGAATCAAATTTTTCAGGCTGGCCAATAGCTTACAACCCTGACACACCAGCCATCGTATCGCGAAAGCCACGGTTTCCGTTTCCTAAACGAGCGAGGTTTGCCATTGAAAAACACGTACTCTTGGTAAACGATATATAAATGTATATATATATTTATATATGTATATATATATATAAATTGTTAATATTATATTATTATTAATTTGTTGATAACTAGTTCGACGTATTGGGAATATTTGTTAATAAAAATTGTTTCATTTTATATTTTCTAATATTTTGAAATATACAAAAATCTTCTGACAATATTTTATCAATGAATTCATCAAATTCTTAATGATTTTGTGAAAATGAGCAGATACTTATTTTTGTTTCATGATCATGTTTATTTTTTAGTTTGTCGTGAAGAATTAGTTTGCTCATGCAACTAATTATCTTTATTGTAACGTTGGCAAATAATATTTGTATGTATCATTTGCAATTATGTATGTTTTCTCTCCAAACAACTACTACCGAGAGTTCAAGGCTATTTGATTCCATGAACGAGTGTGATCGATCGTAGGAGCTGAAAGGAAATGAAAAATGACCAATGCATGAGTAAAAATGTACATTACGTTTATTAATGATGACTCGCTCTGTGCAATGCTCCTCGTTAATATTGAGTAGGGCATGTTGGGATATTACAAATGTTTCGGTTTGCCTACTCGAGTTTTCTTCTTCGTTTTTTTCCCTCATTTTCACTAAATTACCCACGCTTCGTGTTACGCACGTTGGGTATATCGAAAAGAAAGAGAAAAAAAACCGTGTGAATCGGGAACAATGTAATGTATTTAATACGCCGAGATTAAGAGTGTGTGGCACAGCTTGTTAGAAAAACGCTACAAAAAAAAGAACTGCTACGGCAGTCTTATTCGATTTTTCTTTCATTATCGTATATCGTTTAAAAGGGGCAGTCGGAGTCGGGTAGAATCACTGATCGAACAGGAGTAATGGGGTAAATGGGACGTAACGATAGTTCGAGGGATGTTTTTTGTCCCTCGAGGATAGAGGATACGCGAATATGTTTTTTGTTTGTTTGTTTGTTCGTTAATTAATATTAGTGTGACATAGTAAACGCTACGCGATAGAGACAGTTAATGATAATTATATTATAGTATACTCAACGTACAAACTATATCGTACTTCGATATCTCTAACACGGTAGGGATTGGGGGACGGGGGCGAAAAAACTTTCTTTATATACACAGCACACAGCTCGATCGTCTTCGATCTCCGAAAAGAAGAAAAGCTTTGCGATTTTTGTCACATTCGATCATACGGTTAAAACGAAAAAGGCGACGGAGGATAAAGCGCGACGGAAATTGAACAAAGATGCATTTCGTGATCCCATGGGGCTTCGAACGTGGCTATATAATAAAAATGACAAGTATTCCACATTCCTACTAGCTAGTATCAACATTTATACATAATAGAGAAACGACACGTTTCTCGCAATCGCGCAACACACATACACGTTCTTCCCCGCGAGTAGGATTGTGCAAAATCATTTAGATTTTGGAGTTATAAAATAGAAACAATCGGAGATACGATTGCTGCTTAACAAACAAAAAATCTAGAAATTGGGTTTTTGTCAGAAATGAAAGGTACATTTTTTTTTCATAATACAAAAACGGAGCTGGCCCTATCGCTTTTCACAATGAATTTCCTACATCTCTATAAATAATGAGATCGACCCAAGTAGGCTCGTATTCGTGTACGGTAAATTTTAACAAATTGAACAAAACAATGCTATTTAATCGTTGATCTTTTACATTGCACAAGCCTACGATTATCGGGGACGACTAATAATTATTCACGTACGTAATTTTCACTATATTCATCATATAACTCTCTAGCGAGAGAAAACAAAATTGATCGATGTTCGCTAACGCAATGAAAAAGACGAAGGTAAAAAAGAAAACAAGAAGGGACAAAATATGCAAACAAAAATGGCACGAAAAAGAAATGTCTCATACCGGAATTATCGTTATCACTATTTTTCTTTTTCTTTATAGATAAATACACGCTCGTAGAATACGTTGGCACAGCTGTCGCTGTAGCTTCGTGCAGTTTTCTCGTTAGGGTCACGATAAAACGGGGATAATTCTAAGCCAATGTTTTTTTTTTTATACTCAATCGTTTCTGTTTTTATTTACAAAATACCTAAACTCTCACGGTCGAAGTCCGGGTCACTTATTTTTTCTTCTTTTCATATACCTCGCGATTATACACGCGTGTATTGCACTGACAAAGTATTCGTAACAATCATACATAATCGTCGTTAATGGCAATGGTCGCGCTAATCTATATGTATAGGTATATAAATGATCGATGCGTCGACACGCGTGACCGTACGATCTTTTTCTTCATTTTTCTAACCCCGTAAGACGAGAGGGGGGGGGGGTTGATACAATATTTAATACGTGTCATAACAGACTTTGCGCGCGCCGTGGTGGTGAAATAATAATATAGAATATAAAAAGGAAAAAATTATAAAACTATTAACAAATGTACACCTTTTTTTTCTCCTTAGTATAAAAAAGAGAGTCATGACAATAAAAAGGAAATAGAGTTTAATTCGAACGTTCTTTTTGCTCGTTTGTGATCTCGCATAGGGGCTGGTACGAGTTTGTCTTGTTATTACGACGCTCTTCGGTATGGAAAAACGATGTTTTTGTTTTCAGCTTGAGCAATTTCGTCGTTGAATTGATTTTTAAAAAATGATATAGACCAAATGGTTCGTCTCGAAACATGCGATAAAAAATTTACATCTAAAGTTTTGTGCTCTCGTAGTTCCGTTCATTGAGCATTACGCGCAAGGCGTCGATCGGAACATCGTGTAGTAATATTGTACGTCTCAAGAATTTCACGAAATTTTCAATCGAATGAGAAAACAAAATTTTCTCGAGTCTTAAATATCTATATATAAATATATATGTATCGAAACCAGCCCCTTTAATTTTATACGGCTACTCGCAATTTTATTGTTGAGCCTTTGCGTCGACAGAGCGACCGATGAGTTCTTTACCGCCAGTTTTTTCTTTTTCTTTTTTTTGAGAAACAAAGAACCGTTCGCACAGCATTGCCCTTTGTGCGGTAAAAGTTAATCAAATCGATCGACGCGCGACACAAAGAATCGATCGAGTGCTAGAAAATAGGTAAACAATAGAATTCAAAACACAGAGAATCGTGGGGTCTATTCGTTTCGCGAAAATATCGCGAGACCTCTTATATACCGCTCTATTTGCTCTCACTACTCGTGCAAAAGAGAGTCGTTTCCTTATAAATTAAGCGGATTTTTGCTCTCTTTCTTTCTTCTCGTCAAATTATCATAAAAAATAACATAAACGATAGTATCGATCGTTCGAAGAAAAGAAAAAACATGAAAGTGCCAGCGAGAGTGAATGGAAATAATATTTTCAAGTCTCCCCAGATTCACGACGATCCTTCAGTCTGGCCCGCGTTTAAAGCGGGGCCTCGAATAAACGACAAACAAAAACATTTACAGGTAGCTGCCACGAACAACCTCGCGTTAGAACGAAACGAAAAGAATAAACAACCGTCAACGCTCGCGTATTTTCTTTTCTTCTTTCTCTCAAAAAAAAAATAGCAAATGCGATGGCCAATGTTACATACGATTACGTAGTTATTACGTACAGCCGTAAAATAATTCACAGAATATCATCGTCGTTAATACGTCTCGAGAGACTCGATCTGTAATATTACACCGAACGAAAGTGCGGTTATCGGCTATCGGCGCGACGAGACGACGAGACACTTCTCGAGACTTCTCGAACGTACATTATAAGGGACATAATGTATAAATTAATAATGATAAAGCGCTTGTAAAGAGTCACGCAAACGCACGTAGACTCGAAGATTTCGGCGATAATCGCTCACATATTGTACGCCACGTAGATAGGATCCAGTTGATCCGCGAGAAAACCATCGCGAAGATGCATTCTCTGTTTCTCGCCGCGCGAATTAATCGGCACGACCCCCGGATCGACGACGACGACGACACCGACGACGAGATGATGCTCCTCGAGTACGGCGCTTGTCACGAGCGCAACGAGATCAAGAGCCTCGCTCTCGCTTCCATTGAGCTCCACGACGACCACGAGTAAATTCGTCCACGTGAAAACCGCGCTGTAAAACAAGAATTGTTATTAGCTTCAGCGATATCATTCGTGATGATTCATAATTGGTGATAAATGATAAATCGCTTTTCAATGAATCTCGTGATCGTTCGAAAATCTTAAGAGGGAATTTATGTAGTACGTTGTATCGACGAAGATAGCCTTGACCATGAATCATCGACATTATCTTTGTTCGTTTTGGTATTACGCAACGCTCGTATTACTACGATCATCCGCTTTCAATGCCGCGAACCACGATGACGTTTCTCGGAAATTTTGCACGAACTTAAAACCCTTACGCAATAATCTGGATAAGTCGTGCCGTAATGCGCGTATGGGGAGACATCGAACGCGCATGATAAATTGATGCGTGTGCTTACACGCACACAGAGACAAAAAATAAGCGATAACGCACGAACGAGTTGACTCATTCCCATTATCAAGGAAATCACCTTCGGTCTGGCTTAAGATTGATTAAATGTCTAGTTTCCTTGCTATTCCGAGACTCGTGAGACTCGTAGATTTTTGTAATTTCATTTTATCGCTCGATACATTTGGTGTCTCATTTTGTATTAGTGTTCGTTAAGAAATATTGACACTTGGCATGATTGTAGGATTTTCTAATTAGCGAATGATAAGAGTGGGACTCGACATGATACAGACGTCTTATGATATCGTTATACTAATTAAATTTATTAAATCGATGGCTGATTCGATGAATTGCAATTCATGCTCTCATAAAACAATAGGGGTAGGGGGACTTTAGAGGGGAAAGAGATATTTTTCTTACCATTCGGCTATTTTTTTATGACACCTCATCACACTGTTCTCGATATCGATAGGATGATAGCGCATTCCTCGCAATAGAATAGCTTCGTCCAGTGCCCCCACGACGAAAACGGCGTCGTGAAGCTCGGCATCGCCAGGTGCGATATCGACTTCCGATGCTGAGCTCGTATCACCCGGTACATCTCCCACAGCCAACTGTTGAACGCACTCTGTACGCCTGAGAAATCCTAGATATCCCGTTCTCGCGTAAACTTCACCGGTGTTTCCGGTAACGAGACGAGCGTTGAAGTGATCGGCGTAATCGCTCTCGTCTCCGTAAATCGTGAAGTAACCGCTAGCGTTGTGAGACGATTGGACCCATATTTCACCGAGATGCGAATCACCGCATTGTCCCTTTGTTTCCGGATTCGCTATTATGACTTTGACGCCGGGTAACAGTTTGCCCGATTCCATCAGACAGAGAGAGTGAGGACTTCCACGCTCGACCAGGGATACACGATCGTTTCGAAGAGCTCGAAGGTCTACGTAGACTGTCGAGGGTTCGGGACTCGAAGCACCCTGCAATGAAGTCAACAAAAATTAGAGGGTCGATCGATACAAAATTGAAAAGAAGTTCAGTATTCTACGACTCGTTGGTAAAATTTCTTTGAAATATGAATATAGAAGGATTTTTTGTAATCGTACGAAACAATAGATGTGTGCAAATAACGCTAGAATGCAAATTACGCTTACCTGAAGACATATGGCAGTGTTTACTCGACAACCGAACGAGGTTGACACAGCACGCGGGCTCAACCCTAGTGCCGAAAAGAGCTTGCTGAAGCTCGTTGTAAGCGCTATTCGCGGTCTCTCCTCAGCAACGACGACGCACGTTCGCACGCATGCCAAACTAACTCCGCGAGTTTTTAAAGCGTGTACCGAAGAACCCAGACCTTTCGTGCATAGCTCCATGACTCCGTAAGAACAAAATGTGTCACGGACGCGCGATTGACTGACGGCGGATAACCAGAGAGCTGGATTTGCTTCCACCTGTAAAAAGAGAAATAGGTTTTTACAATACAGCGCAGAAATTGTGAAGTAGGAATGGAATATTTTTTAGTAAAGAATCCTGATTTTACTGATGTTATTTTTTTAAAACAAACCTCCGACGGTGGTATTAGAATCGAATGATGGCCGCTGTAGATACTGCTCAGGCACCAGAGAGCAAAACCCAATCCGGAATAGGGATCGAGACAGAGAGCGATGTGTCGCGATGGATAAAGTTCGCAGGCTAGTTTCATAGCTCGACATAGAGAAGTTACAGCGGCGTGCGACATTTTAATACCAGCGAGCATACCGGTCGTCGAGACACTAAAGTCGAGATAGGCCAGCATTTCCGCGGTAGGGGCACGATACATTACCGGAAGTTTCTTCTTTGGCATATCGTCCATATCGAGAACGGTTGGCCAACTTTTCACGTCGACCACGTTGTTAGCTTCCTGCGTTAAGAAAACAAATTCTCATGAGTTTACTTATTACAAAAGGGAAACGAAATAATAAAAGAAGTAAACCAATCGAGAGTTTACAACGAAGACAAATTGTCATGACGCACCTTCGTTTTCAGTAGCTTCAGGATGTTTTGATTAGTGAGCACGAGAACGGACTTACTGACGTCGACGATCATGCGAACGGTTGGCAGTGTCGTTTGTAAATTTTGCGGATGAGGCGGTCTGATTGTAACTGGCACAGCGCCGACGTAGAGACAACCGTAAAAAGCGCATATCAAATCTGTGCCAGGAGGAAATATTAAAGCTACGTGGTCCCCGGTATTGATACGTCCTCGATCGAGCAACAAATTTCCGATACGCTCGGCTTTCTTGTGAAGCTGCGAGCACGATAACGAAGTTGCCACGGCGCCTTTTGCATTTAGCGACGTGAAAATTACGTGGTCCGAGGTGCTGACCGCGCGCCATCGTAGTATCTCCGATATGAACTGATACTGAAATGAAATAGTTTCGTCATGTTTTGCTTTATGTTTGGTAAAAAAAAAAAGAATAAAAATGAATTATCGTTAATTAAATGTAATCCAACCAACGTCGAACCGAAACATCCATTTTGCGTCGTTTCCTGGTCGAAAACCAATCGAGATAATGTATCGGAGATTTCACCTTATCTTCTTTTACCTTTTTGGCATTGTCACTATCCTCGTCCAACACACCCATGTCGCGTCCCTGCGCCGAGGCCAGCCGATTTCCTTGAACGATATTCCCGACCATGACACTCGCAGGACCAACATCTGCAACAGAATCCCCCGCTACACGCCCCCGCACCATTCCGTTAGTAAACCAACGCAAACACTCAACCCAGTAATGTAGTAGCTCACACACTCTCTCCCCTGACTGAGGCCGGAAAATCAAATTTTACAAGAGCTATTTTTCTCCGTGGCTCTGAACATATCCTTTTAATTACTTTTCTTTCGTTTTTTTTTTCTTAATTTGTAAAAAAAAATTTTGTCTGTAAATTCTCTAACGCGAGCGTGATTCACAAGCGTTAAGGCGCTAAATCGCCTCATTCATTTTTCTCATTTATCGATTTGCTTCTTTAAAATCTATTTGCATTCTTTCGAAGTCTATAGGATGATTCCGTGAGCGGCAATAACTTTGTTGAGAATTCGTCGTTTTCTTTACGGATACTGTTACGTATTTCTAATTTGCAAGAGTACGAGATCAAAAAAAAGGTAACAAAAAATTATTTATGCAAGATGATAAAATATATTAAAGGTGTGCTACGGGACGTTCAGAACTCAGCCAAAAGAAAGGAGGTTTTAGCTAAACAAATAAATTTGTAAACAAAAAAAGAAAAGAAAAAAATGAAAAAATAAATTAATGATGATAATAATAATTATATATTCATGCCAAGCGGTGGTTGTAAATTAGTCTCGAGGAAGAGAACGCATACGCGTCGAAGCACAACAGTGTGTGTGTTACGCGAGATTGTACAACGTTGTATATACGTAACGTATTGTGTATGTGTTTTTCTAAAACACTCTTGCTGAATCAGCTCGAGGCTGTCGTGCATTGGTGAATTATAGTGTTTATAGAACCATCTGGCAACGTGTCTAGTATAGCTTTTTGTAACATACTGTACGACTCGGTGCTGGACAGATATTGCTCCGATTATTACAGCTTTTTGTTTTCTTTGGATTTTACAACATAGCGATCACATTACTCATTCTCTCATTAATTACTCCAATTAATGTAATCTTTACTGAACAACGTTCGTTTCAAATTAAACAACGAAATAAGAAATTAATGTAATAAATTTTCGTCACACACACATACGCACAGAGTCGAGTATCTGCGTTATCGAAGTATTGATATGTATATGTCTATTAACGTAATACGTACTTACATGTACTGCCACGATCGAAGATCGATTTACGTTGTATTATAAATAGTTATCGATAAATTTATTTACGACGAGCCAAGCTATGCCAACTCGTCGATCGATCACTTACCCGAATGGACTTCTCGTGGTTTTGGTAAATTCGTGACGCACGTGTGAGGGCAGAGTAGAACGTTAGCTGGATGTAGTGTACCCTCGAGAAAACGTCTCTTCGTTTCGGACAGGTGAATACCACCTAGTGGCGTTTTGGGCAAATAATTCGGTGGCACAAGGGCGAGACAATAAATTCCAACTGCGTGAATGGAATCTACCGCTTGCAAAACTCGTGACATCCATTGAAAGCTCTGTGGGAAAATGAAAAAGAAAGATAAAGAAATTTCACAGTTTTACTTGGAAAAGTAGGATTAGCTGTTTCGTTTCGATCGTATCTCACCTCTTCCTCGCTGCAGTCTGGTCGTTGTTCAGCCACGACGCATATCCTCTCGTCTCGCAGTACTTTAACGCTGAACACAGCTATTCTTCCGCGATATATGAACTTCATGGGCTCGACAGCCAACACCGTAGCGATAATGTCGTCAGCATTGTGCTTTCTGCCTGTTACGGTCATGAGACCGTCACGCGAGCCGCATACGAATACGAGACCACCGGGTCCGAGGAATCCGAGAAGACCGGAACGCGCGTACTCGACATCTCCCGTTGGCGTTCCATCAGCCTGTAGTGGCGACACTTTGAACGTATTGTTCGTAAGACCCTGAAGACCCCAGTATTGCGAACCCGTTGCCGAGCTGTGTACGCAAATCTCACCGACCTCGTCGGTCTTGCATATGAAAGGTTGGCCCTCCATTCTCACAACTACCACGATACCTGAAGAATAACAAATTATTAATAACGATAAATTCATGTTTTACCAGCAAGCAATTTCACGATACTCACTTCCTGGCATAACTTGTCCGCAATCTTGGAGAGTCAGCGAAGTCAAAGAATTTTCCTGATCGACTCTAACGACACCGTAGCTCAGTCCTGACATAGACAAAACTCCTCGTCCAGTCGCGTTGACACCAGCTCGTCCGGGTCTTCTTACAGAGACGGTCAGAGCTTCGCTCGATGAAGCGCAGGGACAAACGGCATCGGGACGTAGACCCTTTGATTGAAAGACCGAGAGAAATTGATCGCAGGACGAGAGCGACCAAGGATTAGCACCGTCCGCCACGAGCAAAAGTCTCAACGACGAGAGAGAAATATCCTTGTGGTCCTTCGTCGCTAAAAGACCCCAATGCAAATCCCTCGACTTGACGACGGCGACACTCGCTCTGTGCTTCGTTATCATTTGCATCCAACTCGCTGGATTGACTTTCATCAGGGCATACGGTATAAATATCACGTGCATTCCATTTAGGACACTCGTCAGGGTACTGTGCCACAGTCCAACTTCCCGTTTAAAGTCAAGAACGCAAACTGCATTCTCGCCCTCGGTGTAACCGCAGGCCATTGTCAAACCACGGCAGTGCGCGAGCATCGCCGCTCTCGTAACTGTGACACCCATTACCGATCCATCCTTGTCCGTCGTATACTCCGTGTACGCCGGTGTGTCGTCCGTTAATCGTGTCGGTGGCGACCAATCTTTCGGTGTCTTACCGAGATGCTCCGTCACGAACCAGTGCAACTTTGGCCAACCCTAAAAATTAAAACGATAATCGTTATTCGACTCAGATCGATTCACGATTTCCTTCCACGACGTTAATTAAAAGTAATCGAGTAAATCTTGTCGATTTCATAAATCGTCGACGTTTCATAAATTCAAGAAAATTAGGAAAATGCTTGTATCATTTTAAGCAGATTGAAGTTAAATAATATTTCGAAAATTGGACTATGAATCTATTTCCAATTATCTTGAATAGTAAGAATACATTTTTGTGTAAATTTCTTGAAATCGTTAGTCGATTCTTCTTAAGGTTTCTACGAGGTTCCTCGACTTTAGTTTTCTTCTTGGAATGTAGTGATCGCATTGACCAGTAATGCTCAAAGTTGAACAAACCTTGAAGGCCACGACTTCGCCAGCAGCGGTCTTGGGCAAACCCTTGAGGCATGCCTCGCTTGTGAGTGCCACCTGGATACCACAGCTGCCGAGTAAAAAGCCTATCTGTTGGGAGCCAGCGTCGCGACGTGTCAGAGGCACCTCGATGGGTACCGGTACTATACCGGCTTGAAGACAACCGTAAAACGCGCACATAAAGCTTATCGGATCGTTGTTAGGATATACCAGGGCTATTCTGTCACCCGGCTTGAGACACACGTCACCGACGTTACGACTCAGAGCTTTGTTCAACAAGGTGTAGGCAATTTTGTGCGAGCGGGAGAGTAACTTTCCATAAGTCAGCGTCACGCAGAGCTTGCCGTTAGGATCGAGAACCGTCGCCGCTGGTGCTTTGTACGTCGCTGAGCCATACCTAGAACGAAAAGAATAATTAATATTTTATTTTACGATGAAATTTAATTTCTACGTGACAAAGATAGATAGAGAGACAATTTTTTCATCGTTGATCCTCGACCAATCGACCGCAATAAGACAATTATTTTCACTCGGGCTTACAATGTTGCAATTATATTTCAATAGTAGGTTCGATAATGACTGATAGTTAGAAAACTTGAGATTGCATTATGTTCTACAATGTTAACTATGCCCGACCCTCGCGTTGGGAGAAAAATAATTACTTTTACCCATTCGGCATCGATAAAAGTTGGTAGTAATTAGCGAAAATCTAATCCCCTATCAATTTTTTACAAATCTCAATCATATTTTAATAATTACAAGGAGCGATTGCATCGCCACGTATAGCGTAACTGTAATTAGCCAAAGATTGAAATCCCATTTACTACCTTACCTACTACTAACAAATCGAATGAAAAGATAAAACAAAAATTGCCAGTCTTTCGATTTAGCAAAAGCTATTCTCCCATTTGACCATTAACCCACAAATGGGAACCATGATGCAAACATCATGGTTCTATCTATGCTAGTAAGTTCAGACATATGTGGTGTTTAACTGAGATCTGGATCGTATCACCGAGTGTTCCTGAGTGACGATAGTTTTATAACATTCGATTTTATTTATGATTTACATATGATTATTAAAACAAAAACCCAGTCGTAGCTCGAGAAATAATTCGTACTTGATGATAGATGGCAATCACAGTGTGCGGATTTATCCGCTTATGGAGGCAAATGGGTTAATAAGTTCCACGATTACATAAACCATTTCAAAAATCGTTTCACAATTGTCCCCAGGGATAAAATCGTATCGTCACCTCTGTATCGCAGCTTCGAGAGATCTCGGTAGTCCCGAAGGAACGGAAAGTTGTTCACCGATGGCCGAAGTCATGGAGCTTCCTTCGGGCTTCGGAGCATTGGGATCTTTAGGATTAGCAGCGATCTCAAGCTCGATATCGTCGTCCTCGTAAAATTCAGGCAACGGTCGTCTCTTTGGTCTCTTGAGAGTGTTCAACAATTGTTGAATCTTCGCCGAGACTTTCCATCGTCCTGTCGTACCGGTGTTGTTTTCCTCGACTACGTGATAACGATTTACTCGATCGGCACCTGGCCTACGAGATTGGGTCGTCGTGTGCGTCACGTCCGGTGGCTGGATGTTGCAATAAGCGTGTGGCGTGTATTCGGCGATATCGGTTATATCAGCCGGTGGCCTTCGAGCCGGTGGTCTAGGCGGTGGTGGTGTGTCACGCGCCGATCCGGTACTGCTCGTGTCCGATAATCCCGTCCCGGTTGGTCCACCCGCGCTTGGGCTTTCCTCCGTAACTACGCTGTCCTCGTCACTGCTCGATTCGCCGCTGTCACGACGATCACGATCCGGCGATCGTGCCATTACGGACGTTCGCTTCGATGGCATTGGCAACGACGGCTTCGGACGACTCTGCATCGCTGCTAATGCCTGCTGCACCGCCTCTTGGCGCACCTCTGCACACGTACATAAATTATCATCGTTATTGCAACAAATCTCATTCAATTTTCAAAAATTCCCGAAAAATAATACAAAAACAGATTTTCAATTTGCGCTTAGCTATTTTTTGTTCACTGCGATTAAAGCGATTTTAATTTATATCAAAGCTTCCCACCGTCGACTCGATTATCTTCCCGACAATTTTTCAATTATTTCAATCAATCACAATGTAACCTTCTAATTCTTTGAATATTTCTTCACAAATCTCCTTCTTAATTTCTATCATTATACATTTTTCTTTTTAATTATTTTCCAATCCGACGATTTTTCAAAGATATTTATTAAATCGTGTCCTTATCACAACTGTGTTTATTTTTCATTCTCTACACGTGTTTAAACGCAGGAGTGTTCGACATCGAGGATAATG
Organism: Tryphoninae sp. B BG-2022a; assembly: GCA_030523005.1. Classification (NCBI taxonomy): domain Eukaryota; kingdom Metazoa; phylum Arthropoda; class Insecta; order Hymenoptera; family Ichneumonidae; species Tryphoninae sp. B BG-2022a. The sequence continues at coordinate 21,532 of JAPYZU010000699.1, forward strand.
AAGAAACTGGCCACAACGAGAGTCGCAAAGTTCCTACGCGTGATACATATGAGATATTCAAATGGGCAATCGCAGATTTATTTTAGCGTGTATAGTAGCGCGATGAGAAAAGCGAATCTCTATTCTGAACAATATATATATATACATACAAAAAGAGATTCGCTCGCTGGCAAGTAATATGTACATTAATAAATAACCATGAAAATGTCCAGTCGAGGGACTTACGGTCATCTATAAAACCGATTTACGATTTCTACGTATTTTTATGGCACACAAACGCATAAATATATTTATATATGTATCATATATATATATACACACAATTTACACACATTAAGACAGAACACGAACAAACTGGGGACGGATGCAACGAGTATTCTCGATATGATCGAGAATCGTCGCGGGTTGCGAATCCTTGGTCCTCATAAAAACGAAAAATACGTATGCGAAAAATATGTACACATAGCGAGAAATCGAAGCTCGTAACGTTTTATTTATTTTACTGGAATACTTCGACGGGAAATCTATCGTAAATATTATAATAATAATAATAAACGGGAAATTTTCAAATGAAATAATTCATCGATCGTGGTTTTGGACAGTGTCCAATTTCCAAGCTTTTATCGATAAATTTTGACAAAGACCTCGATGATTTACTTCTTTAGATCGAATTTTTCGCATAATATCGTTATTTTTATCTGGATCCACTTAGGCGACGAAAAAAAAAAGCTGTCATGCAATTTATATAAATATATATGTCTGTGTACCGAGTGATGCATATAGACAGTTTATTTGTTGCGGAGTGCGACACTTAGAGGATTTTTAAATTTGCATGCGAACTTTGTAGCTGGATCGATCCGTTTAATTTCTTGCGAGTTATCTTCGCGCATTCGTCAAACTAGTTTTTTAAAAATTTTCTTTTTCACGGAAATTGAATAGAAGTAAAAGTATAATTGGATTCTTTGCGATTCAACGGTACCTCGCTAACTGTGACTTTAGAAAAAACAGTCGCGATTCGAGCGCACCGGAAGTGTTTGCTCGGTTAAAATAATGCGTTTTTCAACGAGGTTAAAACTAGCTCGCCAGTTCAGATCGAATCGAAACTTTCCTAATGTACGACCAATGGAGAACGCGCGACTGGATCTCGAGAGGTTCTTGAAGAATAATCGGGGGGGAATGAGAGGAAGGAATAAAAAACGAAAAATAATATAAATCCTCTTTCGTGTCTCGAAGCGAGATGAAATTTTCTGCCGACTGGCGAGTGCGTCGCGTCATTCAACGACGGATGAGAATACGATGAGGAACGAAGTACCGTATCGTGAAACGAGGGAATAATAAAGACGTAATACACGTCGAGACGAGAAGAGTATCGACGCTCGAGGATGATAAAACGATGAGAAATCTGTTTCGCGAATTTAATGCGTAATCGATAAATCGTCGTGTATTAATTTAAAATAAATAAAAATTGTAAATTAATTTTGTACGTTGATAATTGTTGATCGCTGTGAAATTGTTTAAAAAGGTTTTTTGAATGTTCAAGGAAAATTGAGAAATTGATCGCGAATTTTGGATAATGGTTAGATTTGATTGATTTGATTTGATATGGTCGTTTTAATTCGTTCCATGATCGGAAAAAGAATGATCACTATTATCTCATCATACTCACCGGAATGGTAGCGGCTTTCATTGCGCGTTAGTCTGCGATTTCCGCGTCTCGCGGCAGCCGAATTAGAGTTCACCGCGGAGTTTCCCGTCGATCCGCCGGAGCCCGGAGGACTGGCGATACCAGCCGGTACTAGCCGACCTCCTTCATGCAACAGCAACAACAACAAAAAACGGCACATAGACACGGCAGCTCTCTACTACGACGCGACTCGCGACGAGGGATTACTTTTTTTTTTGTTATTTCTTTAATTTTACTTTGAGTTTAATTCGTAACGCGAATAATAATTTTTCAAGCTATTTTAACGTCGATATTTATTAGAGTGATAAACAAATTATCCGTCGAGTTTTGCAGTCTTTGAACAAAAATGCAATCGAAAGAAAAAAAATGATTTTTTTTTCAATTTTAATTAAGAAATTTTTCATTTAATTTGTATTTTTATTTTCATCATTTCATGTTGCTTTATCAATTCGTACAGGCGAATAAAAAGATTCGTGACCAAATTCAGTAATCGAAGAAAGATGGATTAATTTTCTTCAATTTTAATTAGGAAATTTTTCATTTAATTTGTATTTTTATTTTCATCATTTCATGTTCCTTTATCAATCGTAAAGGCGAATAAAAAGATTCGTGACCAAATTCAGTAATCGTTCATTTAATTTGTATTTTAATTGTCATCCTGTCCTGTTGCTTTATCAATCGTATAGACGAATAAAAATCTTCGTGTACCGAATTTAGCAATAATTTTCTCGGCTTGTGAATCACTGCATAAAAAAAAATAGCTCGAAAAATTATTTCCTTTGTTTCGTTTAATTGAAGACATAATTCGCTACAGAAACCATCACCTCCGTGTATCAGGCATTAGCAATCCCAACCATCACCATTGCCAACGGCTAAATTCTACAGTGCCAAAATCGTGTCTATCTCCCTTCCGTTTCCCGGCCTATCATCCCTCCTCCCGTTTCTGGAATCCCCTTTCCACTCACGGGGAACAAGGGATCCGAGCTTAATTAACGCGACGTCGCACCTCCATCGCAATTAATCCGTCGAGTAGCTCGACGGCCAGACATTCGCGCCCTCGTTTCGTATGATCTCTCTTCATGCTCGTTCTCGTTCCTTTTTACCCCCACCTCTCTTTTTCCAAACATGCATACATACATACATACATACATACATACATACATACATACATACATACATACATACATACATACATACATACATACATACATACATACATACA
>JAPYZU010000700.1:0-24415 GCA_030523005.1 Tryphoninae sp. B BG-2022a
CGAATGAAATGGCCCATACGCATATACAACAACTAGAATGTACATGATGCATGTATCTAAGTAGAGTGTTCTAAAAACGCCGGTACGAGATTCTCGTACGAGGATAGAGAACGGGGCACTCCAGGATCTCTAGAGATGCGATTCTTCCTCTCTCTTCCCCTTCCTCCCTCCATCCGTCTCTCTTCACATCGTCATTGAAAATGAAGAAGAAAAAAAACCGTCTCCGCCAGACTGAAGAGCGAGGAAAGAAAGAGAAGAATAAGAATAAAAAAACGCCACGGCCAATCTTCGCGACCAAAGTGCGCTTGTGTAACAAAAACACGATTGGTCTCGTATATATAGAGTAACAGAGGCGAACCGGTTAATCGATCCATCGTCGGCATCTCGTCGTTTATTCGTCGAATTTCTTATTACGTCTCTCGTTCGAAAGGGAAAAAAAATCGTTAAAATAACGTACAAAGGAGGAACGTGGAATGTAACGAGAGCGTGTAAGGAAACGAATCCTCATTCTTGTTCTTTTTTATCTTTCGGAGATGGTAAAATAAAAACGTAAATAAGAGAAAAACTGTTCAATCTCGAGGAAGATGCTTATAAAAGTTTCCGAGAGAGACGTGCACATTTTCGAGATCCACCGAACGATGCGATATATATACAAGTATATAAACAGCGTGTTTATATATATATATCGTATACGTAGAGGCAAACTCTACGTATAAGATGAAACTCTATATATAAGATTGCAAATGGATTCTTTAGAAACAGTTCTCCACCGACTCTGGAGGACCATCCCTCGGCGAGCCTGGAAGCCTCTATGGAGCAGGTTAGAGATGCAAAAGCCTGAGAGAGAAAGGGAGAGGAGAGAGAGAGAGAGATTGAGAGGGCAAGAGGGAAAAGGGGTAGGATGTAGGGAATGGGAAAAGAAGCAGAAGAAGCAGAGTACACTCAACTCTCTGGATTCGAAGCTCTCTCCACTAGAGAGAAAGAGAGAGAGAGGGAGAGAGAGAGAAAGAGAGGAAGCAGAGAAGTTTCGTTGAGAGACTGAGAGAAAAAAAGAAAATGGAAAACCGGGAAAAATATTTCCCAGTCTACCCGGGGGTTGAAATCTCTTGCTCATCGCGATTTTTCAGCCACCCACTCTATATACACCATCGTTATACTCTTCTTTTCCTATATTCGCCAGTGTCTCTGTGGCGATGCAGGCTAAAGAGGGAAAAAGGACGAGAATTTAAAAAAAAAAAACAAGATTTAGCCTAGACTTGGCCAACGCGTTGGCCCGTACGGAAGAGACGAGAACGAAAGAGGAAGAGGAAGAAGTCGAGTGGGACGGAAAAAGAAACGTGGATCGCTCGGATGAGAAATATTACTTTCGGAAAGATGGTCGACCGAGTTGGCACCGTTATCGAATTTTCATTATTCTATAAATGATTCATTTTTTATTCCCCTTCGACTCGCCTCAAAGAAGATGACGCTTTGAGTTATTTCCATCGGTTGCCGTTTAATACATCGAGTGGTTGAAATAAATATGATTTTATACGATCGATAGAACGAGGAACATCTGTACCGATCGATTCGATTTTACGCCATGACACTCGAGGTCCTCCGTCACGATTATTCTCGAGTGTCGTCAAGTCGAGTGTACTTGAACAACGGCACTCATCCATGACGAGATGCCCAGCCACCGTTTCTCACTCGACTCCCCCTTGGGCCAGTCGATGATGACCAGCCATCAACGACGACGACGTTCGAAGCTTTTAAAGTTGAGTTCGGGGCGCAAGCATCGCCGGAACTCAATTAATCGATTTACCAGCATCGAACGTGATCGTTATACCAAGTGGTATCTCGCCCACTTTTGCTCCCTCCATACGACCCACGCCTTGAATTAAAATATGACGCTAACAAGATTACTTCAATAAACTCGTAATGTCTGAAGAAATATATATACATAGATTTTATTTTTTTTTATTTTCAGAGTCTTGGTATACTCGGCAGCATTCCCGCTGCTTGGCTCATTCTAACGCTCCTCGTACTTTTGGTCTATCTCGTGACGAGATGCTGCGACCGGAAGCCACGTCCTCGAAGGTCGATAACCCTTCTGAAGTGGTCCCTCGCTATACTCGCCGTGCTATGCTGCGGTGCTATTGCCGTTGGTCTCTACGGTAACGACGACGTTCACAACGGCCTCGTACAGCTTCTCGTTGCTGCCAAGAACGTCGACGGTATCGTTACAGCAGTGAGAAATCAGGTATATATTCATTTCGCTTCGAGAATTTCACAAAAAGGATAAGGTGAATGAAATAGGACGAGCCACGAGCTCTTGCTTGATCGTTCGGGTCGACTGTGGCGACGTTAGTGGCGATTTTCGGAACTAATTGAAGCAACGTTATTGAATCGTTGTAGAATTAATTCTACGAATATCCGTTGCATCGCATCATTGATATTTACCTTATGCGTGAAATACTTTTGTTAGCAACGAGTACAACGAAATTAAATGCATAGTTTTTGAGAGAATTGAGTATTAAGAGTCAGTGTAACTGGCAACTGGCTACTTCCACTTCGAAAACGGGAAACGTAAATTCTCCGGCACTGAGCAACCGATCGCCTCAAAATTTGGAGGGTACATAGAGAATTTTGGCATAAAATGCATGACAGTCTCATTTTTCCAAAATTTTAGGAAAAAATTTTCCGGTGGTAACTGAATCTGCAAAAATTTTTCCAAAATTTTGGAAAAATAAGAGTGTCATGCACTTTATGCCACAATTCTCTATGCACCCTCCAAATTTTAAAGCGCTCGGTTGCTCAGTGCCGGACAATTTACAGATTCCGTTTTGGAAGTGCAAGTAGCTCGTCGCTAGTTACCTGTCTCCTAATGTAAACATTTTATTATTCTTTCGTTTCGCTCAGACTGACACGATCGAGAACACCCTGAAGAAGAAGATGGAGCCACAGTTGACGTCTCTGGGCGATGCTTTCGACGCCCCCGTCAGTAACAAAACTACACTTGGCTATTTGCTCAAAGCGCTGGCCTACATGAAGCAGAATACGAGCATTGCTGTCAATCGTAGCTTTGAGATTAGAAAACCTCTGAGTGGCATAAGTCTCGCATCCGCTATTGCGATCGGTGAGAGAATCGAGGAACTCAGATGGCCCATAACAATGGCAATTCTGAGCGCTCTTGTTGCACTGTGCGCAGTTCTGCTGGTCGGAGTCGCGCGACATTCTCGATGCGCTCTTATTACGTAAGTTGTTACCCTTTATTTTGTTTGTTACCCTTTTTAGATTGAAGAACGATCTAACACATCTAATCTTTTTGTTTACGTTTCTAGGTTCTCAGTTTTCGGCCTCTTCGCGGTGATAGTCACTTGGTTAATGGCCTCACTGTACCTGGCAACTTCCGTAGCCCTTGGCGATCTCTGCGTATCTCCGGACGGTTATCTAACCGGCGCGGTACCGACGACTCTGGCTTCCGAAGTTCTGTCGTACTACACCCATTGCGAAAATACACGAAGCAATCCTTTTACCCAACGATTGCGAGAGGGACAACACGGGGCTGCCAATATGCGAGTCAGTCTCAAAATTGTCGATCGTTTAGCCACGGAATTGTTCAAGGATCAGCAGTTACAGCCTAAATTCAGTAGTCTCATGACCGATGTTAATGCTGTTGATCGTCTCATGTCCGGCCTCGCTACTCTTCTCGATTGTAAACCATTACACAAACAATATGTTCATGCTGCTAAAAGCCTCTGCCATCTTGGACTGTGAGTAGAGAACCGTATACTTGATTTTCTCAGATTTCTAAAATTACTATCTTTTTAATATCTTCGTTATTATTTTCTCAGATACGGACTCACGTTTATGCTACTGGCCAGTCTTGCGGCGGGTTTGATCTTCACCGTTCTTGTCTGGGTCGATTCTCACACTTGGATTTACATAAGAAAACGGTACGTCGAAGAAAATTGAGGAGAGTGAAAAAAACAACGAACATTTTCAGAACGGTTAATCTACGATGTAACGAATATGTTCTAGAAGAGATTATCACCAAGTCGACGAGCAGGATCCTTACTTGCCACCGTCAGCAGCATCCCAGGCAATCGCAGCTCGTACTCTTCGTGGCCAAGGGTCGTACCCGCCTACAGCCCCTTCTCTTAATCCGAATGTTCATGGCACGAATAATACAATTAAGCAGCCTCTCCTGCTAACGCCGCCCCCGCCGTCATACGCTACTGCGACAGCTCGAGCACGTCAGCTGCACGAGAGCATGTTAAAGTTTGTGCATGATTTTTTTTCATTTAATTCGTGATAATCTTTAGTTTCTTTTCATTCGAATCAAAATTCACTGGCAACAATAGCGTTTCAAGTTTCAAGAGGTTTCATCATCGCGATTATAACGATGGCGTCGCTTTTCGAAATCTGATTCGTAGACAAATTGGGAATTATTTCGCTATCAATATTGTTCGGCTTTCGTCGTTTTTATTTCTTATGTTATTTTTTTATAACAAAAAGTTATCAACCAGCCGTCAAAGTTTTTCTTTTTGTTTTCGAATCGTTACCTTTATTCAAAATTTAATACGTCCAATATGTTCTCTTTCGGAATGTCGCTTTCAATGTAAACGTGATTAGCAATAGTCACCACTAATAGAAAAATAGACGTCGCGTTCGCGCTTGTTATCTCTCGAGTTTTCAATACAAAAGTAAATGCTGCAATTTTGTTATTTCTTTGTTTCTTTCGGCATTGCCGTTTACAGAGGTGGGGGTGTTAACGGGAGTGGAGGAGCCGGGGATCACAAATCTGCTCAGCATAATCAGCAGTCAGCGAGTGGACGAGCGGAACACCGTGCTGGACTCGGAGATCAACCTGGCCAGTACGCGACTCTGAGCAAACAGTGCAAAACCCTTGAGTCGAATGATTTCTACTGAGGGCACGCCCCCTCGGGACCTGGTAAGTATTTTCCATTCTTCAAATCAAAACAAAATAAGGAAGATAATAATCAAATGATTGTTCACCTTTGTTTGAACAAAACAGGTCGAGAACCGCCGTGGACACCGACAGTGGCGTCCTTCACCGGCACGATGTCTCACAATTCTCACGGACCCGCACATCTCGCGACTTTCCAAGATTCTCGCAAGACCCAAACACTCGATCCGAAGAATTTGGCAAGTCTTAAACGCGGGCCAACACCAGCGTGGAATCAAAATCGTCCATTACCACCGAATCCTTCGGCTCAACCAACCTGGGAATTCGAATCGCGTTCACAAACTAACATGAATCAATTTCGCTCGTTGGTGAGAAACAAAGCGCCGAACATAAGAATTCAAGATCAGATGCAGGATCAGGTGAGAACGCTGGATCGTAATTTTACGCGTGGACAGTTCAACGGCACGGCCCAGAACAACGCCGTACCGAATATGTACGGGACATACAACAGGGCACATGCGCGACAGGAGAAAACAGCGGCAGTTCCGACGCTAAGTCAGGTTCAGGGTAGCGATCCTAATCTCTACGCCGTTACCGAGCTGTGAGAATCTGCGTAATTGTGAGAAAAGCATGAATGAGATACCCACTCTGTTTATCACAAGAGTTCTCTCAAGATTGCCAGTGAGGCGGAAAAAGCGAAACCAAAGCGAAAAAACGAACGAGAGAGAGACAGAGTCAAGATCCACAGCTTCGGTTCTGCGATCGAAAATTCTCACCCTTTATCCGTGCTTTCTTTTTTTCAATGGCAACAAAAACACCCACGTGCTAACTTTACGGTGACCCGAGAGACTAGGAAGAGGGGGCAAAAAGTATCGGACATGGGACGATAGCATTTGAGAGAGGAAACGTGATGTCGAGCATTATACAGAAAATTGCGGAAATCCGCAACTCCGTTATTGAATGAGTTCGCAGAATTGGATAGGTAAAAAAAAGGAAGATCTCAGTCTGATGAACATTCGAAGCATATTAGAAACGAGCAAGAATGTGGGTTCGATGAACCGACCTTAATGTCGCGTTTCATGAGGCTCGACTTGTCTGTCGACTATTTATTTTACTTCTTTTCTTTTGTCAAACATCACAGACACTTTGTACACCGAGGAGTCGGAAAATACCGCGTGTGTACGTGAACAACAACAACAACAAAAACAGCCCAAAAAGTTCGAGGTACAACGTTTCGATCATCGACTCAGCACCATAAACAAAGGTCAAAGTTGCGATGATCGAGTTTTTCTAAGATTTTTTATACGTAACAATTCGATACTCGGCATGTTCCGAAGTTCTTTTAATCCCATACTATCGAATCGTTCGAGAATTAACGATTTGATATTCAAGCCCTAAGCACAAGTTTATAAATTTGTTACATACGTCTTTATCAATAACGTCAGGGAGACGGAAACAAAGAACGATAATCGTTGCAAGCGAATCTCACCAGTGCTCGATCGAACACTGATTACATGAAACGAAGTATAAAAACAAAAGGAAAATAAGAAAATATTCATCAAGCACATTAACAATTAACGTGAGAGGGATACCAAAAGACACTTTTTTATATATCTTTTTACTTAAAAAAAACAAAAAAAAGAAACGAAGAAAGAAAGAAAAACGAATCTCCGCTCAATTCGAGATAATTCAACACAAAGCATTTTTTTCCTTCATCCTTCTTCTTGAAACTTTCATCGGCTAAGCAAGCCTACTTCGAATAGCCGATTAATAACGTTTAACGAAATAATTACGGGAATTAACGACGGTTTTTTACAAAATCGTTTAAGAGTTACCGAACGATCACAGCTGAGTGATAAAGAGAAAATACAAGTAACGAAAAAATTATTTATTGAAGTTTATCTGTAAAATCGCAGGCCTCAGAGAGAACGGCCTCGATGAATCTTCATTGATCATTGATAATAATCGATTTACAAATACTGCCAATGCTCAGGCATGTATACAACTTTTAAGTACAAACCCATGATTACGATGAATTTTGTTTCCTTTTATCTTCTCCGATCGCACACTTTATCGCGAAGAATAATGCGGAGAAGGAATGATCCTTTTTTTTTTGTTTTTTTTTTCTCATAGAGTATAAGGGTGAAAAAAGTTGATTCGATTCAATCGAGAGAGCGATTTACATTGCTTTCACAATCGAATCTCGAAGAATCTTCGTGTTAAAGTGGTTTCGTGCAGATATTATTCGATCACCAATCCTGTAAATAATTAGCAAAAGCAACAAAAAAGAAAAGAAGAAGAAAACCCAAGTGTAAGACTAAAACAATTAGACGTATATAAAGTGTGATAATTTTAATCTCAATGTACGTTCGAGCGAGCCTTTCGTGCTCGGGATGGATTTTTTCCTCGTTCCTCGCGTATCGAGAAACGAGAAATCCGGAAAACAATTTCTTTTCCATCGTTTCGTGAATATTTCCTTCGTACGGTGTTTAGGATGCGAAACAGTGCCATTCCACGAGCATTTTTCGTACACTCGAATTCTCGATAAGATTTGTCAAATTTTTACCTTCGATGTAAACAAATTTACTTGAGACTTTTTGTTTTTTTTTTGTTTTTTTTTTCTCGAAAGAAAGATAACAAAAAAAGACAAATGAAAAATCATCTCGGGCGTTGTTTGTCGCGAATGTTTAGCGCGGGCTTGTATCTAGCGTGGAAAACAACACAAGAAACCCGATGTAAATACTTGTAATATTTATTGTAAGAGAGCGAGAGAGAGAGAGAGAGAGAGAAAGAGCGAGCGAGCGGAAGCAACGGGAAAAGAGCGAAGAAGAGCCGTAGAAACTCAGTTATAAAATTATAACGTTAGTTCATTAATTAAGTTTAAGAATGTTTCGAACCGCGATAAAGTCGAAAGGACAAACACGCAGGGCCAGCGAACTGAAACCGAAGAGAAACGTATTTTTTTTTCTTCTTTTTTTTTTCTTCAATGTTTCAACGCAAAACAATGAGAGAAAGAAGGAGAGAGAGAGTGACGGAGTGAGAGGGAAGAGTGTACGAAAGAATATAGTGTCCTAGTCAGTAAATAACGTGGTGTATTAATCGTCGTTGAGACGAGAGAAGCGAGTAAGAATAATCGTAAATATGAATCTCTTGCCAAATTCGTCGTGAATCGGCTCAACGGTTTTCTTTTCTCCATTATCTTTCTGTTTATTTTATTTTTCTTTCTAATTTAATTTCGCAAAATTAGCTGGAATTAACGAAATAAACACACGAAGAAAAAAAGAAAACAATGAAACTACTCTCTTTCTCAAGTAATCTTACCTACTACGCTACTGAACATTTACTACTCCTAAACTATAAAATGAAGAAAAGAGAAAGAAAGAAAGAAAGAAGAGAGAAACACAATTTAAACGAATAAATAAAGAACTATCTTAAAGTAGCGTCGAGCGCGAGTGCGTTAGACTTTCGTTTAGCCGATAAGACGAAGCGGAAAACGAGCGAAACAAACGAGTTGCATTTGCAAATGAACCGTATTGCGATGACTGGTTGAACTGGTGCACATTTGCGGAATTTTTATCCTCCGTCATAAGAGTAGGATAACGATTGAGACGAATTTAGAGTTTAAAAAACAAAAAACAAGAAAAAAAAAGAATAAAACAAAAATAAAAAGCTCCCCCCAGCTCCTCACAGCGAATTACCAATCTCGATTTTTAGGTCGATCGAGTCAACTGTTCGTAAACAAACATACGGAATATTAGTATTGTATTATGAAACAAAATAGTAATATTAATCGAAACACGAGAAAGAATAAAACGAAACGAAAAACTATCGTCGAGAAGACTGCCACTCGAGATTTGCAAACGGGATCAAATACAGTATTCTGTAACGAGGCGGATCTTACGAATTTCCGATAGACGTTCTTACTTTTCCATTTGTTTTGTTGTTTCTATAAACTTTTACAAAGTAGGACCGAATTAAAGTTTCGAGACTGTCGAACGAATTCGCTCGTGCGAAATAACGATAGGGACAGAAAGAGAGACGAGTTTAATTATAAAGTATGAAATTTGTCAAAGTCCACGAACGTGTCGAAACACGAAATTCGTATTCCAAATAGTTTGTCAATTTGTCTCGATGATAAAAACAACAAAAAAGAAACAAGTGTTCGACAGCTTATTGTTCTCGCGAGTGCGTGCGTTTAAACGACCTTTTCTAAACATAAAATAACTTCGTTTTTCCACATGATTTTTATACGATATAATTGCGCGAATGCGAGATCGTGCGAATGCGTCGAGAGTCCACGATGATAGTAGAACGATTGATTTGTTTTGTCACGAAATACAGAATTCCTAAGCCTTCGGTTTAGGCTCTAAAACGAAAAAAGAAAAACAAACAGGAAAACGTATAAACCAAGTGTGTTTGAAAACACTTTTGAAAATTGATGTCGAGATCTTTGATGTTGGAATTAAAAGTCGCGATTTCGGCGTGAACGAGTTGATCGAGCGAGAGAATGATTAAACAATGTGTAAATCAAAAGAGGAAAAAGATAAATCGTTGATTAAGCAAAGTCCGGAAAGAGTATATGATAAAATAAAATGTTTGGCATTTGTTTTGTTGCACACAAACACACGGCTCAACTATCGCTAATTCACGCAAAATTCTTCTCATTATTCCCAGTAATTAAAGCCCTTTGATTTTGTTGCCATGGGTAATAACGACGCGAGAGAAATGAAAAATATTTCTTATTCACAAAAGTGCGTAGAGGCTATCGAGAGAAACGAGAGAGAGAGAAGAAAACAAAAAGAAAACCCGTAATAGTTAAACAAAACAAAAAATCGTGAGGAAAAAAACTTGCGTAAGATATGTAAGATTTGTAATAACGGTTTCGTATGCGTGGCGTTGCATATAAGCTTTAAACATAGAAGACAAAAAAGTAAAGAAAAAGAGAATAATTATTATTTCCAGAGATATACAAAAAAAAAAAAAGAAAACAAGAAATAGATGCGAAAACTTGTTAATTATTATTATCGATAACGACGATTGATTTCTGTGAATTTACGATTGTGTCTATTAATTGCCATTGCTACAAAACTTTATTCCTCCTATTGTAAACGGTAAGCGAAATATTACTATGAGAAGAGAAATAAAAGAAATACAAGTACGACGGATATTTTCCAATCCCAATTTTATTATTTTCATTTCTCAGCATTGCGGAAAAAGAACAACCGTGTTTTCATAATCATTAATGCGGTAGCAATACTTTATTACAACAGTTTGGTACATAAATATACATACGAGCTTAATTTAATTTTTATTTCTAGATAAGTTTCAACAATGTGTTTTATATGTTTGTGGTTGTTTGTTGTATGCGTGTCTGTATGAATGTTCGTGTCTTTTTTTTTTGTTGTTGTTCTTTTTCGTCCTAATCGTACTTACGATGTACGAGCCAATTCATTGTTTATTTCTAAATGTATTTGTTTTTCCATTACCCTTCGAACCTTCGTCCAATTGTCCCGCATTAGATTACATCGTTAAATTGTAAACCTTGTCGGAAGCGAGAGGCCTGGATCTCTTTGGTGGAACGGTTTAATTTAATATTGCAATTGTCGTTCGATTATTCACAGATTGATTATGAGCTCTCGTGTTCGAGATCACGGATAATTCCACTAGGGGAAGTTCGCGTACGACCTAAATCAAGGATCTCGCGCGTATTCAAGGAGAAAAAAAATGAACAAGAGAAATATAGCGAACAAAGCCCTTGGCGAGGCCAACTTTAATACTCGGTGATCATAAATCGTCTCGCGGTTTTCTTCTCTTTTTTTCGTTTTCTTTCATATATCACATGTTCGTACTAAGCATAAACATTGTGCTCGAGGAATAATTCATAGTCGAAGAATTGGAGTAATAAAAGTAATAAGAAGCGTGAATCGACAAGTTTTTGTCATTAATCGAACTTTTCGTGACTTGTGCTATGACGCGAAAGTAATACAAAGTGCGCAAAGAAACGCTTGGCTCTGTCCAAATTACTGCGGACAAGACGATAAGTACTCTCGAGCCTTATCCGTACGCTCTATCGTCTATAAAAATAGACGAGAGACATTCTCGACTTCATCGACGCAATGTTAAAAACAACGAAAAATCGGCGGAGCGAGAAAACAAATTTAACGCGATGAATACTGTCATGAACATGTTTTTTGTTTGCGAATTATAGGCGTTTCGTTTTTTTCTTCTTCTTCATTGACAACGAAACGTCGTACGATCGAGGTAACTTTTGGAAAATTTGCATTCTCACGGTGTATAAAAAGCATCGATGGCGTGACAACGCGTGTTTCTTTTTTTTTTTTCTTTCTCTTTACTGTTTCAATTCGGCAAGCGCCTCTTCGTCGTACACGTCGAGGTATCTCTAGCTTCTCATGGAAAAAAAGAACGTTTCCGTTTCTTTCTTCTTGTTTGCTTTCGAAGCTCTGTCGTAACGATGCGACGAAAAATTTACTACGAGCGTACATCGGCGAGTGACTCCTTCGTCGGTGGCGTAGCGTTGGCAATTATCGGAGCGTTGCTCTTCCCGCTCTGCAGACTGGAATGACTCGATGAACGACTGTGACTCTGACTCCCCGCTCCGACGGGCGTCTGCACGAGCGGCTGCGGTGGTGTTCTCGCACCTGAACCATTGCTGCTCGTGGAATTTGGCTGTAGCTGCATGTGGTACTTGTATATATTCTCCGTACTCTCGACAACACCTGGGAGACAAATATCGTCGCACAAAATACACACGTGAAAGATTACGAGTTAAGAGAAAGGAACAGAAGCCGGAAATAATCGATGAAAAAAATGTAAAATAAAAACGACGCCACGGAAAAAATGTTTCAAGTGTTGTTTATTTGCACAAGCTTACCAGCTTGTAAATTCAAACTGCGTCCACGTACGCCGGCCTCCTTCGACGGAGGACTCCACCAATTCACGAAAGTTCCAACAACCGGCACATGTCGCAAAATTCCTTCTTGCCAAAGTTTCTCGGCATTTTCACGCTCGAGATCTGTCTGCGCTGCTTCGATACCGCGTTTCACAACTTCCGACATCGTATCGAGAAGTTTTGAACTAGCCTCGACCTCTTGGCCGACTTGTAGCACCAGAGACAATAGTTCCGCTACATCTGAAAAGATAAAAACAATTTTTCATAGTTTTACATTGACGACTTTCGAGATCTCCAGAGGAGTTTTGGTGAGTTTGTTGCCGCCATCACTTACCGGTTTCCTGGGTAACCATTCCGAAGCGAACACAGGCAAGACCATCGGCACCTTCGCCTAGTGAGAATGCGGCATCGGAACTTCTCAAAGCTTCGACCAGCTGTATATTCAGTCTGTTTAATTCGTCTTTTGCCTGATCAGTCATTACGTGAATCCACGTAGGAGGTGCGTAACGAACACCACCGAGACCTGCCCAACCAGGCATGTCCACCAAATGCAGACAATCGTTGTCCGTCACAAGACGAAGGAAGGTGTCTTTGTGCTCGACCGTCGCCAGTAGAATTTCCTGCGTAAAAAAAAAGCTATACACATTGTTGTTTTACATCGTCGAGTCGGGTTTCGTTCATTAAGTAAGAAGCTAAATACGCTCTCGACGTTGAAATCAAGTAGAACGAGAAAGTACAAAAAATAGTCCTTACGACTTGCTGTTCGAGACACGCAACGACGTTGTCGATATCCTCGTCGGATGGAGGTCTCTCGGGATTCTCCAGAGGACATATACGAATAGCCACACCGTGCTGCTCAATTTCGCAGAGCTCGATCTGCACGTTCTCGATGTCTCGTTGCAATATCTGACCGAGCCAAGAGTTGAGCTTGTCGTAATAAGGCGGGACTCGCTCGGTTGATTGCGGATCACGATCCGCCGGGACGAATTGAAAAACAATAGCGCTTGCAACAATCTCGAACAACTGAGGACTGTTGACGGTGTTATTTGCTAAATCATTTATCGTGTACGTCCCAGCCTCACCACCCGGTGCTTGACTCTGTGATGAAGAAATATAAATAATAATTGTGATTGAAAGATGCATTACTTTAATTTTTTTATTTAAGTGCGTCGATGAGTTATTAAGAGCAATTTTATTTTGCCTACTATTTATAAATGTATTAGAACTCACGAGCAAACTGATGCACGGAAACTTCTTAATCTTATTGTACAACTCCTCGACGATGAGGAAGCACCTTTTGAATCTATTCTGTATACCCTCGCGACCAAGAACCTGCAAGGCCGCCCACAACGGCAAAGTTGGCAATCGCCTCGAGAGTGAGTCCGCCATTAGACCGGAAACAAGAGAGAGTGTCGTATCTCTCTGTGTCGGTCGTCCGCCTTTCGTATCAGTGAGTCTATATAACGTCTGTAGAATGAAGTCGTTAAGGAAAATGGAAATATAACGGATGCTCCGCATTTCAATTCTATCCTCCATAAAATAAATAACCCAATCGCAAAATACTTCATCGAAAGGATACAACCACCGGAAGTGAGGGAATACCCAGCCAAACGCCGAGGGGCAGTGTAATGCTGTCAGCAATTTTCAATGGCTGAAACATATACGAATATCGTTGTAAGAATTTCATATGTCATGTAAGAGATAGTTGTCTTTTCATATTTCGGATAATATTTTTACCAAGTCTTTCGTAAAGTTGCTCAATGCCAGAGCGGCCATGGAGTGACCTCGCAAATGCAGCCAGACATTGTACTTGTCGCATATCTCGCGCAAACGCGTTATATTGTCGCAGTGCCCGGTAAGCACGGAACCAGCCTCTGCGAGTACTAAAAGCGGTGTTACACCATTCGATTGACTATCCTCGGCCAAACGACGCTCAAGGGCCGATACATCCATACTCTGTCGCGAACCGAACATCGTGTTGTGCGGTATAGGTCGAACGCAATGTAGAGGCAAGGAGAGCTGAAATACACAGGGTCGAAGCAAAACGTTTATAGAAAAGCATTCAGTTTTAATGTACTCATTATTAATATTAATTATGTCGCAAACCGTAATAATATAAAAAATATATAAAACAAATAACATTTTTATAACAAAATAGATGTATTCGCGTTTTTGTACCTGACGACATAGATGCTGCACTACTCCCAATGGTGCTGCTACCGAGCTATATATCAATGGCGGAGACGAGGCCAGTGCGGTGAAACCTTCTTCCATATATCGAGGATATTTTCTGTGTAGCGCAAGCCTTGTTACTCGCACTAGACCCTCGAGATGATCCTCGTGAAAAGATGAGGCACAATCCACAAAGTGAAATATATGACTGAGCCATCGTGTCGTATCAGCTGCTAAGCGTCCTGCCAGACGTTGAGCATGAGGCCTCGGAAGAGCAACGGCATAAGCAGAAACAGAGTGAGCAACTAGAGCCAATTTCGCTGCCTCGTTGAGTGGAGGCAAGCTCGTAACTTGACTCGCCGCAAAATCTTGAGATCCATCATCGTTAGTATGGGGTGAATCTTCGTGTATTACAAGGTCCTAGGGATACAGTCAAAATATAAAATACAGTTGTCTATATAGGAATCTTGCATTTTCATAATGTAAGCAAGAGAAAAAGAAAAAGACTACGAGTGATAACAGATCATTGACGGCTGATAAAAAAAACTTAAAAAAAAGCAAGCTAATACTGCAATAGGCTGAGCTGCCTGACAAGCAGGAAGAAAGACAAGAGATAAGAAAGATATAAACATCACATATACAAATACACCATTGGTGTATACTGAAAAGATAAAAAAGTTTCATTAAAACAGCTCTGAATACGGGTGATATACGTTAAAGACAGTTTAAAAGTATTATAGGATATGGCTTTCTAAAAAATGAATAAATAAACATTGGTTATTTATTATATCATTCGTGTCCCATATGCATAAAAAAATAACACATTTAATCGATCAAAACATATCATGCAAGATACGAGAAAAAGATAAGCAAGATAACGTATACAGTGAGTATTTTTCAGTCTGTTTTTTATTAGATATGTTTTCAACGAGCTTTTGACAAGAGAACCATCAAAAATGTAGCAATGGTTTCAAAAAAGCGCGGAAAATGAGCCACGTGACAAAATGGAACCGATACATGTTCGAATTAAAGAAATTCGACAAATCACAAACGGTCCGATGATCAAAGCAGCCAATAAGATGTCCGAATACGATGTCACGAACAAAAATCATGGTTATTTACCTGTATCAGCGATAAAATATCTTCGGCCGTTTTTGGTTGCGTGAGGAAACCCGATGGATTGTTCCATGTTGTTCCACCACCCTCGGCAGCTCTCTCGACGGCTTCCTCGAGACGCGAAATAACCTGAGATGCCTGAAACTCGAGTACACCAACTTCGTTCTCATTGCTCACTACCTGAGCCCCGGCACTGACCTGTCAAAATCCGAAAGATGCAGAGAAAACTTTATAAAAGTCCAAATTGTCACTGTCACCGAAAGATTGTAGAAAATATCGCAAAACGAACAATCTTAATGTCGCACGATTGAATTTATTGGCATCCCGTACCTTGATCTCATTTTGCGTCACATTTTCCATCATCGCTGTTTCGTTTGGGTCGGGTTCCTCCGCCATCGTGGCAGTAGTCGTGGCCGCAGGGACGTACGACGATGCGCAAAGCCACACCTCCGCAAAGCGAAATTTTTATCCTCCACTAATCGACGTTTTGCGCCTTTTCGTTTATACAACTATTTTTACAAAGATGCTGGGAGCATGATCGAAAAATAGTCTCATAACGATGACACTCACTGTCATTGCAATTTTATTATTACGTCGGCCCAAAAAACTTTAATTTAATGTAACCGGAAGGGCTTCAAGAATTCAAACTACGAGCCTGCTGCGCGCGTAAGGGGGGCTCAGCCAAGATCACAATGAAGTTAGCCGATATCTTTAACTTTTCCTGCATTTCAGTTTTGGTTTCTCGTCAGTCGGTAAATGTATTTGTCTGATAAGGATAAGCGTCTCTTTGACAGATATTACAGTGGCTAATGTACACCACGAGAGCGCGCTCCCAATTCGCACACGTTTGTCATTGTTTGAAGTGGCGTTTGACAGTTTATCGAATATGGCCGCAAATGTTCGTTCATTCCGTTTAACGTCCTTGTCAATTGCTCGTAAATTATAAGAAGATACCTAATAAATTCTAATGTTACACCCGGAATTCCAATACCTCCTCGAGAATTTGGAAATATTACGTCGTTCAGGTAACGTTTTTTCTACACATTTATAGGCCTATATAGCTTAGCAGGGATCGTCTAATTACTCACGTGTCTAGTGTCACGTCGAGGCAGGTTGACTTTATTTGGTTAATTTATATGCAGGCATTCGATATTCGTGCCATTTCATTCGGGGTTAATAGAATCATTGGAGTTGCGTATGATTTTCGTCATCTTCCAATTATTGGCTAATTTTACACCTGCTACTGTGTTTTTTCAAAGATTTTATTCTTAATCGAAAAACGATATATTGATATCGTATCCTTTTTTGTCTCAGACATGAGGAAACAGGATGCAGGTCGTGTACTTTGGAAAGAAACTTAAATACATGCGTCACAATGCCCAGTTTGCGGAAAAGAGTTGCTGGCTTTATGCGCCAACTCTCTATTAGCAATATCACTGCAGCTGTAGAGAATATTGGTCAGGGAGAACACCCTATTGAAGCTTCTAGATCTCCGCGTGTAGATATACTTGGAGGATGCTTTGTAACGAGATATCTCAATGGGTAAGTCAGTGCTCAAATATTCATCATTATTGACATACTTAATTTAAGTAACCCAATCAGTTGAACATTGTTTTTTATGACGATATAAAAGAACGTTCTTAAAAATACATTGATTTAAAAGGTTAGATCAAAAGACCGAAGGTCCAGTGATTCTTCATGGAAGAAATCCTGATGAATTACCTTCCAAACCCGTTGGAGCTCTTTCAGAGGACGAGGAAATATTTGCAGCTTTGACCGGGCCTGATCATGGTTTAACTACTGTCAATGTGAAACAAAGACATTTGAGTATTAGCGACCCCGATGTGGATTACATAGATATCTTAGATCAAACGGATCAGAATGCTACTGGTGAGTTCAAACATGGCCCTTAACATTGTTCTCAATTATAAGACTATTGATAATTATGCCAAAGAAAATTTAGATACAAAAATTTTAGCTAGAAATTTTATTAAACTAGTATATATAGTCCTAAGAAGAAGGACGTTGCAAGATTTATATTCGATGTTAAACCAATGATATCGGGTATATATGTCTGAATTCGAAACACAGTTAACTCCTCGATGGATTGTATATTTTCCGTCGTCCATGATCGGTGGTTAGTCATTCCCTCGAACGATACGTCATTGTGTCCGATCGACAACAGCTCCGTAAAAATCCGAGCAGCTGGTAAACTGTACGAGCCAGATGCCAAATATTCGCAGGAGAGTCTGCTTGACGAAGATGATAAGCAGCAGTGCTATGAAATTTGTGACGGCTCATCCGAAAACAACAAAAACGTCCTGAGGTTTTTGGATACCGAGGAGAGAGCTGATTATCTATCGAATAATGTAACTAGTCAGGAATCTAGCGTTAACATTAGTTTTGCTGAGAAGCGTGACTCGAAGATTACGAACATTACTCTTGATCATGTATCTTCAAGAGGTCTTTTGTTTGCAACTGCGAGTACAATGGTAGATGACTATGCCCGCGAAGATTCAAGTGACAGCCTCGACGATAATTTGAATAAGGAAAGATTGGAGCTCGTTTTGCGTACAGTGTCAGACGATACTCTCGAAAGTGCGGATGAGGCACATTCCGAGTGTGACGATATTATACCACCGCCGTCCGATTTCGCGACTGAAATGATTCCTCTGAGGAAGTCTAAGAGTGCTCCGGCACCGTTCAAAAAGGCACACAAAGGTGCGACTTCAAGCAGTTGCTACGTTTGTATGAGAGCATGCAGTTTTTTGGCTGTGTTGGCTGATGCGCTGATTAATTCAAGGAGCCTTGTAATCACATGGATATTTTATTGTTTTCATACTGCATTGCTATAAACATTTAGAAAAAAAAACAAAAACAGCATGGACCGGAGCAATGAGCAACATGATTACATACATTCACCAGAATTTATTTGTTAGAATGTGCTTTCGATTTGTTATATTGATTTTCGCAGGATTATTTTTATTTTTGAAAGAATCGTCATTTAAAGACTGCTTCATCATACATTTAGGTTCACTCACGGGGTCTGAGATTGCCGGTGTTGCCAATTGGTTCTGCCCCAACGATATGGCCTATGGAATTGCAACGACTCTTTATGAGAAGAATCCAACGAATAACGTTAATAACGGAGAACCTATCGCGGACTGTTTCGGCGTAGCAGCGAGGCCTAATGCAGCGGTTCTTGCGTTGGCCGATGGAGTCAATTGGGGTGAGAGCTTCGATCGATCAAACAACGAGACTTGCGTTCATATTTGACTTCTTTATCATTGTTGTCAGGTCCAAAAGCGAGCATAGCAGCTCGTTCTGCCGTTCATGGAAGCATGGAATATCTGAACAAAGCTCTTTTCTTGCCTCCTCTCAACGGTGGAATTACTACGACGAGAGACGTTTTCGTAGCTCTTCTTCGTTCGTTTCATGCTGCCCATTCACTTATTCTTCAGGAGCAGGGAATGCTGACAACCCTGACGGTATGCGCGGTCCTACCACTTCCGAATTCAACGTCTGGTGCTAATTCCAAAACGAAGAGATATGTCGCTTGCACTTGCAATGTTGGTGACAGTCTTGCATACGTTTATTCCAGGTAAAACGAAAAAAGCATTGCTCAGGTCGCACAAGCTTCATAATGTAGCCGATTTATAAATACGAACAAACAGAGAGGTAGCTCGAACATACCCGTACCGACGCTCGACAGAGACTAAATGCTGATTCTATTTTTGACACGCGCGAGGCTTTCTACTTCCGCCCTAACTCGGGTGGGAATACATTTTGTACGAGTCAGCAACCTCGTGCCGTTCAATCTACATTAATGCCATTTGCTCTATTTATTATTATTGTTGTTATTATTATTATTATTATTATTACTATTATTACTATTATTGTTATTCTTGTAGAAAAACCGGTGTTAGGGAGATAACACGAGGTTCTCACGACATTCACTGTATGCGCGACATGAGAGATGCTCTCGGTGCTCTCGGTCCAGTTGACGGTTGCAACCCAGAATTGAATAACCTGACTCTTGCAATGACTGAGGTCGAACAAGGTGACGTTGTTTTCCTGACGAGCGACGGTATATCCGATAATTTCGATCCTGTTGTCGGTAAATTTGCTATTCTACCGAGCGGTGGTTCAGCATCAAGTGGTCAAAGATCAGCACGATCGGAGAGTCATGGAAGAGGCCCGAGGCAAGGACGTAAAACGTCCGAGAGTCTGAGAAGAACGAATTCCAGCGGTAGTGGCGATTGCATCGAATTGCCAATTGTGGAAGCTTATCAAAGACACGAGTTGACGCTTCTGAGAATGGAGGATTTATTGAGAAGAGGTGTATCCGGTGAGGGTCCGCCATGCAAAAGTGCCAAAAGACTTTGCGAACTTTTATTGGACTTTGCGGTAAGGCTTTATCCGTAGCAAATTTTTATTCGAATTTCCTAATAGACATTGGATATCCGCACGTAGGTTCGCATAACCGCTGCGAAACGTCGTATTTTGGAAGACGCCGATTTGTACTACGCTCAGCACAAGGATGGCCAGTTGATACAGCTCTCTAAACTCGAACAACGTTCGCGAAGGAAGAAGATGCTTG
Organism: Tryphoninae sp. B BG-2022a; assembly: GCA_030523005.1. NCBI lineage: Eukaryota > Metazoa > Arthropoda > Insecta > Hymenoptera > Ichneumonidae > Tryphoninae sp. B BG-2022a. The sequence continues at coordinate 19,711 of JAPYZU010000700.1, forward strand.
ACAAGATGTCCATGGTACCGGGAAAATTAGATCACGCGACAATCGTCGCTTATGTAGTCGGCTCGCACGGCACAACGGAGAGCGAACTCTAGGAATTGACGTATATACGAGTCGCGCGATACAAACGCTCACTTTTATCCACGAATAATGATAAAGAAAAAGCACCTTATCTTAACTATTATCGCGTGGTAAGGTCGTACAATGCGTAAGTTTGGTTTCCATATTTTTCTCTCTTCCTTTAATTCCATTACGTCATTAACATTGCCGCGATGTGACCGATATAGTCTGATAAAGGATACCCGACACACTGCCGCCTGCAATTGATTTACTAAACCGACAGGAAGTAACGTTATTGGTAACTCGAAGTCGTAGAATTTACGATAACTTGTGTACGAGGATTTGCAGTGAGCGTCCCAATATTTTTGTAGAGGTTCGATATAGAAGCTTTCCGAAAAAATAAAGTAAAATGAGGAACTAACATTTAACAAAGGTTTCCTGGTTATTGTATTATATTGTGTGACCACGAAAACCTTCACCCTTTTATTCTTATCGTTTACTTCTCTTTTTACTTTATTTTTTATCGTTATCTGTTTTTGAATTCAACAATTCGGGCAATCAATGTCTACCATTATATTTTAACTTCCCATTTCAAAAGAGAGTTATTTTATTATTGTTTATATTCACATTTTTATCCACGTACTGTGTATTTTCACATTTTTTTAAATAAATTTTATTCTCGAAAACACATTGACTTACATCAATATTTGATTTGTGTATAATTGAGCTCTTAGCAAAGAATCTATTTATAACATATTTCTAAATACATTTGGCAGCTTTAACGTTGTTCCCTATGTGGATAGACCGTTTCCTGCGACTGTTGGAAACATTCAACAGCGCCCATTTGTTTTAAAAAATCATGACTAATAAAATGTTGACGGCGTTACGCGGCAAATGGTCGATTACGTTCTTAAAAGAGACAAACAAAAGTACGGAGGAAAATAACTAACATAGAGAAACAGAGAAAGAGAGAGAGAGAGCGTGTCATCGGCGGAGAGCATGCGTACCGCATCACAGGGAATAATCGAAAGCGCCCAATGAAAGACTGGAATTTATCCCGAACGGAATCACAAGAATTGGGGATTATACCCTAATGAGTTTTGTACCGATCGAGACATTTAACAATTATCTGTTCACCTGAAAAACACTTCCAAATGAACAATTAGGGAAGGAGATAAATTCCTCTCCTAGTAAACGCCCCTCGGCAATAGTAAATAGCCGAGACATGTAATACTTAAAAAAGAAATAAACGAATAAGCGATGATTACAGCGTACGTCATAAGTACGCATCGAAATAAATAACTACGAACTTGTCATGTCGTAATTGTGATAACAATGTGCGAATCGTGTAGACCTTAAATATATAGAAAATGATTTACGTTAAGTTCATGATGAGATCTTATAATTTTAGTGGCACTTTGGATTGCGAGAAACGCTCTGAAATCTAACACCCTCGGGGATGTGTTACTTCGCGTCGTTATTAGCAATATTGAGCGTAATCGTTTGATTAATTTGCACATTTGGACCGCAGAACGTGTCGCCGTGAGAACGCGATCTCGAAGGTTCCTCGGGCAAACTATCAGCTCCGTCATTCGAGCTACTTCCCTCGTAGTTCGAACTTGATACATTATTTCCACGTGACAGTACGTGGTTAAAAACGTTCTCCTGTTGTTCGATGCCAAAACGAGCGAATGGACGACTCGGTAGATCAATCGTGAGCTGCCTAAAATATTAAAAATTATTCTCTATGAGTACACATGTTCAAATTCGAATCTCTAGCGCGTTTTTGTTACAAATCTATTAATTCACGCACCCGGGTGTCCATGGGCTCGGAGTGGTCGCCTCTTCATCTTCACCTTCCACGTCCATTTGAAGATTCGTGGATGAAGAATGCATTGGTATCGCCACACCATCGGCAATGTTGTCATTGTAATCGGGATCGTAACTAGGTTTCGTGACCCAACTTGGAGGCTGTATTGGCGATGTATTCACTAAGTGAGTCTTATCAACATGTAATCCTATGACAGAATATGTCGGCGGCCCTTCCTCGTCGCTGAGATATCTATCGGTTCGCAAATGATACGCAGCTACGAACAAAAAGAAAAGTCGTTTCATTCAAAATCTAGATCCAGGCAGTTCGTTGAGTATTTATAAATACAGCGATTGAAACGTTTAATCGTTAGAAACTCACCATCATCCTGAGGAGGTGCAGTGGGCGAGGTACACCCAGGAATTATTTTTTTGAAGAATCTATCGTCCGTCCTCTCACGGAAATCTGTAGAATTTGAATGTGTAATCAACAATCCGTGATGTTATTTTTGCTAAGGTAATAGACAAAAAGTAACTCACATCTTCTGAATCCTATAACGACCAATACGAGTATAATGGATACGAAGAGAATGCCCACTCCTATCGAAAGCCAGGGCATAGTGGCATCACTTATAGGATCTGAAAAAAAACATGTATATCTATAATATAATACCAAATTTGTTGCACATGGAAATTCAAGCAGCTCTTCAGGCTACATTTGTTGTCATTGCATTAGGCAGCTCTTTTCGTAGCAAATGATTGGCTTTGCCCTCTTTGATTTCATTGATTGAACTTGCGTATGATTCTATCTTTATGATTCAATATGTTTTATCTTCATGATCTTCACATTGTTATCTTTATCTTCATAAATTGCCACTCACCAGTCTGCGTCTCTGTTGAAGTTTTACTTCTCTTACACGATTCGGCTGGCGCTCCAGTTGCTAACAATTCTTCCTCAAATCTATACAAACAAAACAGATATTTTGAAAAATTCACAGAATGTGTGAATTAAACAATTAACGCATAAATGTTCTATAAACGAATTACCAACCCTGGGGAACATGGTCCGCATTGAGATGGTTGTCGAGCTGGCTTTGGACCTTCCACTCGATTATAACGATGGCACGGATTGAAATCTACGCATCTGCTTGATACGTTGTAGCACCATTGAGAAGGCTTACAATCTCGATCATCTGTACATGGAATTTCCGCACTCACGCCATTCTGCAATAATAAATAACCATAATTAATAAACGAATTATTATCAAATATACACAAACGTTTTTATCGTTCCTATCAAAGTACAATTTTCTTCTTACCATAGTTATGAGGGTTGATAAAAGCAGCACCATCAGCGTCTGCAACAAAGAAACAAAAAAAGTTCAATAAAATTAAAAGTTCTATTATCAATAACAATTCGTCGAATCGAATGTGTTCATCCAAATTCAATTAATTTCTGTTCTTAAGATTATTGTTTTTTTTTCGCTTTCTATTCCAAACTAGCAATTCCCATAATAAACAATGAGTCATCTTTGCTGGATCGTTGCTCTTCCAAGAAGTCGTCAACCTCGTATGAATATCCATTAGAAAGAAGAAAAAAGGAATATACAGAGAATACAGTGAGAGGTACGAGAGGCGTTGACTATGCGCGTTATTTATTTTGCTTTTTTGTCCATCCACGTATCGGTCGTCGAATGAAATTTTTATAATTATGTTTTGGTATCCTCGAAGGATCGAGCTTTGACGTCGATCCTGTATTGCGGAAATCCTGCGAATTCCTGCGAGCGATACGTGGCCTTGCAGGAGTGGTTGCTTTCCTTCGTGTAATAAAGAAGATGAAAGGAAGGGGAAGAAGGAGGCTGGCACGGTGACCGGCACCGTGATGAACCCGTTCTTCGATTGACTAGACCATTCTCGCAAATACCCTTACACTCTTCTATAAGCAATCAGGTTGATCTTGCAAAATAAAGTGAAATATTTGTAATCATATTTTTGGTTTTATTTTACTTGCAAAATGGAAATTTTTAAAAATGTTTTTATATAATAATTGAAACAATTGGAAGTAGGAAATAATTATGTGTAGTGTTTCTGTTATCTGATGAGAATGTTCTGATATAGAATATCATAATATTAAGGTTTTTGGGACAGTTGGTTGGAAGAGAGGAGAAAAAACCAAATCTTTGCTTGTGTCCGAGTATTTACAGGACCAAATGTTTTTTTTAACTCTTTGTTACTTTTGACTATCTCCTTATCACTAAAACAAGTTTGAATTTAAAAAAAATATTGCTAAATAAATAATAAATATGTAATCAATAATTGTCGCATAGTAAACAAAAAATTGATTATCGAATAAGTTCAAGTACTTAAGCTTGTTTTCGCACCATTTGGTGATAAAGATTTAACGAAGACGCAAACTGCGTTTAAGTCGACAAAACAATGGGAAGGAAAAGAAAAACAATATAAAGAAGAAGAACACGGCGGCTAATTCGCAGAAAAAGGTCTTATCTTATTTGCGATGATTCAATTTCAACGCGAGTCTCCTCGAGAGTACTATAATTATAATTCGACGACTATAAAACGGCGCGCACGAGAATCGCCTCCGGAACTGTAACCCGCGACCTCGCGACGACCAAACTTCCTCACATATATAAAACTCTCTCTCTCTTTCTCTCTTCGTATTGTAAATATGCAGAAAGTGCATACAATTCTAAGAAATTAGTGATAAAGGTCCAAGAACAAAATTCAAGGTCGATTAATTTTTGTCAAATCGGATTAAGATCGGATCAGAAAGAAAGGATTGATTTGCTATTATTATTATTATTATTATTATTATTATTAT